>APFE031455018.1:0-17566 GCA_000404065.3 Pinus taeda
AAATATTTAAAATACTACCTCTATTCCCCGGAGATGCAAGAAGACATGCTTAGCCACTTGACTCTACTTTACTGGAGTCTTGTGCTCACCCAAGCTATTGTATTCAATTATATTGGGATAACAATTCCAATGATAGAATGTAGGTCTCCAAAACCATAGGTTATGGGTTTCAAATCCCCCTTTCCCGCATGCATGCGAAGTATCAACAAGCTCTTAGCACCTGCACTATCTATCCATCACGACTATTTATGTTATGGCCTGCATTTACCTAAAAAATATGTTTTTATGGGAATTGCCACTTGACCCCCATCAATAATCCATTTCATTGCATCACCTCATTTGCTTGGTCAAAAATAGAGATCAAGGTCGAAGGGTGGGCTGGGAAAGTAGGGAAAAATGATCCAAATAAATCTTAGAACTTTCTAACAATCGAAATGGCTGGCTATAGTAACGTAGAAGGTTGCTCCAATCTAGAAAGAAATTATAAAATGTGTGTGTATGCAAGAGCTGGCATCAATTTGCCTGCTTAAAAGTAGTTCCGAAAGACAATGATCGAGTGGGGCCGACATGGTCTTTCACTGAGGCACCAACTTTTGTAAGTTGATTCGATAGATGCTCCAATTTGAACACCTGGACCAAGAAGGTGATAGGACATGTGTTGAGCAAATGGGAATGAGGACATTGGGTGGAATACACATCTACCCAATATCCCTGCTAGGCCTGAGCATAATGGGGGAAAGTCGATTGAATGGAGTGATCAGAGAGTAACCAAACCTAGTGAAAGGGATAACTATGGGAAAAACTCAAACCAATATAATATATCGTGGACCAAGTCATAAATAGCAGTCATAATGTAGTTCAAAGTTTCCTGTCACATATTGTGGAATGAAACAACCCGACAAATTACCAAACGATATGAGTGGACCTTATTCCCAAATACTCTGTGTCTTTCATACAAACAAATTGGTTTGGTTTGTTGTTGTTATTAGTTTTTGGTAGCATCGGAAGTGCTCTAGCCCTGAAAATTGGTGGAGAGGCTAAGGCACATGAGTTCTAAAGCACCCAGAAACCATTTGGCGAAATTCCACCCGGATTGTATTTTATTAAAATAATTAATATTTTTAATGGAGTTCCTAAGTCTAAACTTAGGGAAATTAAAATATTAATGGATATTAATCAAAATATGGGTGAGAATGATCTAGAAGGTGGATCAAGTCATGTTTTAATCTTAGCCATCGATTAGAGACTTAATCTCAGTCGTTGAAGACTCAACAGGAAAAGTGTAAAATGGAGGCTTGGGATTCATTTGGAAACACACATACGCACAAAAAATTGATCTGGAGTTCGATTTGTGGGGCTAGGAAGCTAAGAAATTCGAACTAAGTGATCATTCAACAACAAAGGGGTAGTGAGAATCCGGGAGAAGGAATTTATGGAGAATACTGACAAAGAGGCGGAGAGAGCTTGCAGAGAGGTAGCGCAGTAGCTGGGAGAGCTGACGCTGGGCCAGTCTAGGCCCACGTAGTCCTGACGCAAAGCCAGGAGGGCCAGCGCAGAGCAGAAAAGTTGTCTATCACGCAAAATCCAGAACTACCGAGAAAAGTCGAAATTGTCGGGAACTGACGGAACAACCGACATAGCTAACACAGAGGGAAGCGAAGCTAAGGCAGAGCCTAAAAGGCTGACACAAAGCCTACGCAGCGCCAGCATAGAAATAGTCAGGATTAGCCAGTCTTGTGTCGGATCAGCGGGAATTCTGCCAAGTGAAGTGAGGTAAAACTCAATCAGATTTTCTGCTAGTATTTTTCTTTGTAAAGGATTGCTAGATGAGCATCCTAGATTTGTATTCAGATATTTCTCCTGCATAATAACAAACCCTCAAAATTGTTGCACAAGTTTTCCCACATTGGGTTTTTCCGGTGACTATTGTGTCCAAAAATAAGTGTCCTTTGTATCTTGTTCTTTGCTCTGTTTTCTATTTCATGAGATCAAATATTTAATAAGTGTAGGATGCAAAAGTATTTGCTTCAATATTCAAAAGAATAACTTGATGAATGTAATTTAAAAATCAAGTAGGTGAAGTAGATTCAGGTTTGTTGCAGTAGGGGTTCCCTCGAGTCTAAGAATTTTCACAGTTATATGCCACTATTCGAATTTGAACAACCCCAAGGTATCATGTCATAAACCTCACCCAGACTTTAATCGGTCTATAGAATACAAAAGTAACATACCTTTTACCCCTTTGAACTTGACTTTTGTATCGATGAGCCATTATTCATTGTGCATGGACATGGTGTTTCTCAGGACCATCACTACTAGGATCAAGGGATGTTCTAACGCCGCCATGGGAAAGTTGATTTAACCCAATCCTTCCCTTCCATTTGTCTCAAAGGAGTGTGGGTGACAACTCTAATAGCGACCCTAGAGTTGGTATCTAGTAGCATAGCACAAGCCTTAGGGAACCTGCCACTTGGCTCAATGAAATTTCATTTATCAAATTGATTGGATTGTGATTGTCCAAAAATAGGTTAGATAGCTACAACACTCATTTCTCCCACTTGAACAAACCAATGGAACCTCCTACACTTTAGAAGTAGTATGTTTGGAACCACTAATATCATATCCAAGTGTCTATACTACCACCATTTCGTAGATCTATGAAGCTTAGAAGTAATAGGATGAGTGAAAGGATGATCCCTGGATTCCTCGATGATTGATAGCAGTTGCAGCTTTTATGCCCTGCCATACCACTTCCATTGCAGTGGATAGCATAGAAACTTTGGCTACTGGGTGTTTATATCCCTCACTCACTTGTCTATCAAGGCATTTGCAAGATGAGTGAATGAGGAATACGAATTCAACCTTGCTGCCATCTTATTTTATCTTATCTTATTGGAGAAGCCGGAATGAATCAAAGTGCTTAGCTGATAGATGTAAATTGGACCACGCTCATTGATTATGATATCCCACAAGTTCGTTCTGCACATCGAGTCGAGAGGGATAGTACTCTGGATCAGTACACTTCCCATATTCATTCTTCTTTTGCTAGCCCTAATGATGTTATAAATCTTTGGGCACGTAGCCAGTATACTAATATGTTGTCTTGAGTGCGCATAATGTGTCCTCCTAGTTGATTACCAAAGGAGCTTACGCTTGGTCGACTGGATTGAGGAGGGATTTACTTCGTGTTCTCCTGCATAATACGTAGGTGATTGAAATGGATGGCAAAGATTGATTTCCAAAAATTGATTCTTTATTGGGTGATTATGCAATCAAATGCAGTTGGAGCAGTTGTTGTCAGGTCAAAAGAAAGGTGCATGACCTATAAGCGAAGGAGTGAGTGTGGGTCTTCAGATAATCTTCTGGATCTTTAGATTGTAGAGAATCCATCAATAAAGGAATCAATCTCCAACCCCTCTCCAATACTTATTCCGTGAACAGTGCAAGTCCTCGGCGCGTCGACGTAGACCCCCATTCTCCTGCATAATACGTAGGTGATTGAAATGGATGGCAAAGATCGATTTCCTAAAATTGATTCTTTATTGGGTGATTATGCAATTACATGCAGTTGGAGTAGTTGTTGTCAAGCCGAAAGAAAGGTGCATGACCTATAAGCGAAGGAGTGAGTGCAGGTCTTCAGCTAATCTTCTGGATCTTTAGATTGTTGGAGAATCCATCAATAAAGGAATCAATCTCCTACCCCTCTCCAATACCTATTCCGTGAATGGTGCAAGTCTGTGGCGCATCGATGCACACCCCCACTAGGATTCTTTGCAATTATGTTGGGCCCTTGACTCAGTCGGATCAATATCCTATGTTTAAGAGCAGGGCGAGAAAAAATCTGCTAAGAACAATGAAAGAAAGGGGCATTTGCGTATTGAGGCAGCAACTTCCTTTTCCTCACCATCCGAATGCCCAATCGGGTCAATTCTTACGTTGGTGGCTTATTTCTACAGTTCCTCTTATTTTGTCATAGTGTGGGCAACAGAGTATGAGTATGAGTTTTGTTGGTCTCTTCACCTGCATTGGCAAATATATCCAAATCGTTTGTTTCATTTTGTATAGGCTTCTTTTGGCCAAAGAGGAATTATTATATGATTCTTAGAAGCATTAGCTCCCATGGTGGGAAAGGCATTGTCCATATTGGTAGGTGGCCTGGGCTCATAATATGCAAGTTGATCCAAAGTCGTGATCTTACCTTTCTGAGGAAACATCAAGGTGCGAAAGACTAAGTAGGAAACCACCTTCATGATATCTACGCCCAAGGAGAATGTTATAATCAAGCACATCGTCAACAACTACAAATAAAGTGTTTTAGGAAGCTCTAATCCCTTTTGTCCTTTTTTCACTTTTGTTTCCCAGTCCCTCCAGCTTTGAACCTTCTAGTTTTAATCCTTCTTCTTCGTCGTGCTCCCATTCTCTTTCGTGTTAGTAAAGGGTACTTGATAATACAATTTTTAAAGCTTTTTCCCCCTATCTAGAAGGTTGACCACCGGCAGGGATAGGCGAATAAGACCACATCCCACGCATCAACCTAGTGAAGGGACCTCATACCATGAATCAGTAAGCACATGGCAGAGCCATAATTCATTAGGCTATATAAGACCCATAGGTTAAACCACTATATCTCAATCAATCTCATGTAAATCAAACCATATCGTGCCAAACCAGCACACAAGTAAGTAAGGGTTGTAGCATTGATATCGATCTGAATAATGTGAGCGGGATCTATCGGTGCATGTAGATTATTATGGATGTCTATTTTTTCTTATGGGAGATATGGGGACACATTGGTATCTTAGTAATTTATACGAGGGGCCAAATAAAGTTGTCCTCACATTATGAAAACCGTTAATCTTAAAATAAGAAGCGCGTGCAAAACCCCATGAGTGGTAAGCAAGTAGTTAGGGTTGTGAAATACTTATAGTGCTACCTTTTCTCTTGGTGTTGCTTCTTCAACATGTGATGAAACAACTAGATCATATGAATCTATAGAGTCAATTGCTGCAACCGGTTATCCATATAGTGTTGCTACTGTATATGGCTATGGATCGGGATATGCTCCTGGTGATGGACCTGGAACTCGGATGAAGAATGGCTCTAGTAGCTTTGCTCATGCTGTTGTATAAGCTAGAAGGTATGCTACCGATTATGTTACTAGATATGGGTATGGATATGCATGCTATGCTAATGATATTGAAACAATTGCTAATGGTATTGAAACTTGATACCTATGCTTAAGTTGGTGCTTACTCAATATAATCAATTGCTTATATAGCTAATAGGTCAACTACTGGATCAACTATTGCTCTTGCTTATGGTGTGACCTTTGCCTATGACTCAGGTTATGCCCTAGTTTTTCCAACCCTTGCTTTTGTTGCTCCTATACTACTAGACAAGGTGCTTGCTTTGGATCTCCATCTGTATTTTAATATGAGACTACAAGCTCTGCCTTAACCTCTCCTACAGTCTTTATCGTCTCCAGTGCCTTTGCTTCTACACAAAGTTGTGGCCTATTTATATGCATATCAAAGTCTCCTACTGGTAATGGAATGGGTATGGATCTTAAGCTCGCTCATGAAGGTCAGGATCCTGCTCTCGATTTGTATCTACACCTAGCACTGAATCCGTTTGGACAAATTAATCAATGATTTATGAGTTACCTTTGTTCCCGAACTCATTCCCTTTGGTGAGAACAAGGATTGGTTGAACGATGGTTAGAATGATAGGTGGTTAGTGCCAATCTCTATCTGTCTTCCTTCATTCCATTTCCTAAAGATCATATGCACCACACATAGCCATCAATTCATTCAACATGCATGATTCCGTAGTCAAAGAAACTTCGTCACTTTCATGTACCCATCAGACAACCATTTTAGGGGTTCCTTAGGGACCGATTCAATCCATGTAGATTGACTGAACGCGAAAACCCTTTACCTCACAGAGGCAGGAGCCAAGACAGAAGGAAAACCAAGTGTAGATTGAGTAGCCACAAGAACAAAGGATAAAAAGACATGGACGTGGGAAGCTTGCTATCCAGATTGAAATTGATACCCCGCAGCATCAGAATACATTGAAGTTTACCCATCGGCATAGGCAGAGGTGGATGTACCAGATGTCGTAGATCTACCATCCTAGGCATTAGAGGTATAGGTAGTTTTAGTTGTTCCAGTTCCAAGTAGTGCATAAGCATCACCTGCATTAGTAGAGGTAGCAAAGGAATACCACAGCCATACACATATCTAGTTTACCCAGTCATTTATGTTGGTTCATATCTAGGTCCTACCCTATAGCCTATAGTAGCATACCTAAGAGCACCAATACCTTGCTAAGAAGCATCCTTTACAGTCCTACAACAAGTAAAGGAAGTATTAAATCCTAACAAGGAAGGATGACTCACCAATATAAGTGGGGTGAGGAAGAATGGCATACCTAGCTACCTTACGCTTTGTGCGTTGATCACAATACGATCAAGGTTACCCAATCCACCTTTGATGTCACAACCTGCCATGTTGCAAAACCCCTTTCCAATGCAAGGCTATGTAGCCACTCTAGGATCCACTTATTCTAGTTAAATTGTTGCTCCCATAGTCATGACGCACATGACCTTTTAGATCCTTCACATGAACGAGGTGGGCGTTCATCTCCAAACCCAAAACCTTCAATACGACATACCTCCTGAGTCAGTTCCAACTAAATCTATCGACCATCCACCTGCTAATAGTGGGCCTTTGTAGATTCAACGGCCTAATGTTGATCCCCTTCCAAAGGTACCAAAGATCCCTTTACGTTGCATTGATCTCAACCCTCATTCGAGGGTTGGACACAGTTACAACATAGTTGATGACCTAGCCCACTCTCTTGTTTCTATGTCTTACTTAAAGGTTCTTCAGACCTATCCTACACAATGGAAGGCCTTACTATATTCTTTGGGTGTGGTTGATCCTTCAGATGATTGCCTTTGACATCAACAAAGTTGGACCTTGTCTCCCTCCCTCAATGGCCTTTTAGGTTCCAACTTCCAATTACAATTAATAATGTTACCATACATCATTGTATTGTTGATGAAGGCGCATGCACTTCTTTCATGTCAGCATTTTCCTGGAAGAAGTGAGGATGGTAAGCAAGCTCGACCATCAGGAGAGGATCTCCTAAGCTTCAACAATCTACAATCACCCTTTTTGCGTATGATGGTCATCCTTGTCATCTAGAAGGATTATACCAAAATATTCCCATCCAATTAGCAGGTAAATAGGTTCTCATCGATGTTGAGGTTGTGGATGCTCTTTTAGACTACAATACCTTGTTAGGTCATAGTTACATGTATGCCATGAAGGTGGTTGCATATTCAGTCTTTTGTACCATGAGCTTCCCCCATAATAGGAAAATAATTACCATTGACCAGCTTACCTATTATGACCCCAAGTATCAAACCAATCCTGACAGCGTGTTACCTACTTTGGAAAACAAATTAGCGATTCCCTCATTCTCAGATGTATGTCTAGGAGTCTTCAAAGACTCAACATTGCTTGGCACTTATTACGGCCCACTGTCGATAGTGACACCTCCTGTTCCATCGAATTTCTACACTGTGACATCATCCAAGGCACACATTACTTCTGATTCTTACACCTCTAGAGAATCTTCTAGTTCCATGCCTAGGTGACTCAACATTGAAACTAGAAGTCAAAATAGCAATAGTAGCTCGAGCAGAGACAACATAGGCAATAGAAGTTTCAGTCAACTTAGTTTATATGGAACCACTAGCAAAAGTGGAGGCATCGGTCGTAGAGGAAGCACCAAAGCAGCAAAAGGCAGTGCTAGTGTTGCTTAAACTCTAATGCATTCTGGTAGATAATGAACTGATTCTACATCACCTGGAACTAAATACGAGGGTATTGATCTTGATCTCAATTTGCATATGGAATTTAGAATGGAAAGAGAGTTGGATTATTATACAAAATATGACAGATTATTTCCACATATTCTTCTATGAGATATTAAAGCATTATAACCATTAATTTGGGATAGCACTAAGTATAATGACACATACTCAATTTTCTCTCTTAATATAGGAATTACATGTGGAGATTACTAGACAATATTGTTGACATCTCAGCTTCATTGTCCAGAAAATGGCTTTGGTGCTTCTTCAACATGTGCTTCAACTGGGTCAATTGCATAAGCAACAGAATCAATGGCATAATATAAAACATAACCAAGATCAAGATCAGAAGTTGTTGCATCATTGACATAATCAACAGGGTCTGCCACTGCCTTAGATGTTGCTATAGGTCCATTGACTAGATCTACAAGTGCTTATGTCTCTACCTTTGTTACTTATGCTAGTGGTGGATATACTATAAATGTACCAAAAGTTGGAACATGCTACTCTATTAAATATACTGAATCTACTAGATCAACTGCTTTAACAACATCTACTGAAATAACAAAAGGAACCCTATAAACTAATGGATAATCTATTATTGCTTATGATGCTTGCTTTCCTACGGGTACTGGTGCTAAAATACTACTAATGCTTACTTTGCTACTACCTTTGCTTCTATCCCAACCTATGTCTTGGCTTATGCTACTGGTGGTACTAGATATACTAGTGTTATTGGTGTTGGTTCAAGGTCTTCAACTTCATCACCTGAATCAACAACGTCTTCAACAGGTGCTTCAACTGGGTCTACAAGGTCTACCTATGCTTATGCTTCTAGGTCTTGATCTCGATGTGTTGGTGGTGCTTCTTCGACTGCTTAATCAACAACTTCATCGACCTTCATATACATCACATGCTACTAGGTCTATGAATCAACCATATCAACTACTTCAACGACCACTGTTAATTTTAGGTATGTTCTATGCTTAGAGCAATTTATTTCAATTCTCATAGTTAGCTCAATATCTTTTCCAGATTAACAATCACATCAACATTAAAGTAAACTGAAGATAGAACATAAACATAAATCGCAGAAGACAAGCCAAGACAAGAGGACACAAGACGTGGCGCTAGCCAGGGACAAACCCTAATGTGGGGAACCCTTGATCAATTCTTCTTATATGTTCTTTAGTAGTTCAGCAGAGAGAGAGAGAGATAGTACATTTCCAATAGAAATCAACACTTTGACTTATCTAGATAAGAGCATAGATCATCTCTAAGATGATACATGAGATCAGTTGAAGACATGTTGCTTCAACTAATTCTCCAAGGTGACTCCTTCACCTATCATTGTGTTGCATCTCATCATCATGATGCACCTCACCATGTTGCACCATGTTGCACCCATCATCACAATGCTGGACCTTATGACCATGTTGTACCCATCATACTGCTGCACCTTATGCTGCACTGTTGTCCCAGTGTTTAGCACTGTTGTATCTTGTGCCACTGTTGCACCATGTTGTCACCCATGTGCTTGCTGCACCATTGTTTCTTCTTGTACTCGCTACACTGAGTCCATACTCCTGTCCCAATGTGCTTGCTGCACCTTCTTGCTGTTGTTGTCCCATGTACCATACTATTACAGCACCATGAACTTGCTGCACTAAATACTAGATGTCCCATGTACCATACCACTATGTACAGCCACCAATTTGACTCCCACATACTACCCAACAATCTAGTCCAAACTGATCCTCAACACCTACAATAAATGTCATAGACAACATACCTTAGCTCACTGTTTTGAGGTCTGTTTTATTTACAGCAAACTGGTTAGGGCTTCCTAACTGTCCTTGTTAGGCCCCTCTAATCAACACCTAAGGCCTCCTATAACTACGGTCTTCCCTTCTAAGCTTTCTTCTCCAACACGCTGTCCTTAAGGCTAATTCCTAGCCCCAAGACTCTCCAACTAGCCCTCTGATTACTTCAGAACAAGCCTCGGTCTCTTGCTGTAGCAGCCGTTGCCCTAGATCATAGGAAGACAAACCTCAAACTCATCACAAGTAGCCCAAATCTCCCTTACACAACTCATCCCTCCTGCTTGGTTGTCTAGCCTTCAAAACAGACATGAAAAAGGCTACAGACTTAGCCTTTTCTCCTTCGCTAAGGTGCCTACTAACCTGCGGCCTGAACATAAGATCTCCTCTCCAAAATGCGAGTTCTCCTTCTTATGTCTTCTCCAAATCATGTTGTCCAGAATAACCTCGGCCTTCCTAACAACGAGGTTAGGGTAGCGTATGGGATTGTTGTGTCATCCCTATTACCTAGGGCACCTAACCCTCCTTGACAACGTGTGTGAGTCTTCTTTAGATTAGCGTAGATAGATCCTTCCTTGACTGCGTCTAGGTGTCATGACCTCTTTAGGACAATGTTTAGGTCTCTCCTCCATAGCTGCATTGAAAGCTAGATCATCCTCCTTAGGACTGCGGCTAGGGCATCCACTTTAGAACTGTGTTTAGGGCTTCCTCCTTAGGACTGCGTTTAGGGTTTCTGCTCTTAGATTTCTCTTCCACTAAAACCCATGACAAGTGGAGAGAAATCAAGAGAGAAGTGTGTGTGAAATGACTCTCAAGTCATCTCCTTTTATACTAAAACGTTGAGCACATGTGGGTGATATTTAGTTGCTGGCCGACCTTGAGGAATTGTCTTATAACACAAATAAATTCATAACTCCATGAATACTTATCGGAATCGGATGATCTTTAGATCAATCCTACACCTCTCGATTAGAGGGATCCAAGAAAAATATCAGCTGCCATAAATAAGATGACCCACATGGAGTTTGGCCCTAGTTGCCAATTTTAACAACTACTTTATCCCAATCACTAGTACCTGGCTTTGTTCTCACTTCTTAAGCTGCTGGATCAAAATTTGGTTCAAGTGAAACAAAAATAACTAGTGGTGAGTGGTATTACAATGGCCATTACCTTTACATGCCACAAATAAGGCTAAAATGTCACGAACTGCGATGAAATTATAGAGGGTGCGTTAAGCAGGCTCGACCCAAGGGAGAGGGAAAAAGAAGGCCTCAAAAACCCAAGTGTGGTATTAGTCCCACTAGCCAGCCATAGCAAGGCCCTCCCATTCGAAAAGGAAAACCTATTTGATACAGTTTCTTTGCTCCTGCTATTACTATTTTTTCTTGGGCCATGCACACTAGGAACTCTTTAGTTGCTCGCCCATAAGGGTTTCCATCGAGAGGAACCACCCTACCCCTACCTATAAGGATAAGGAAGGTTGCTGCTGGTATGATGAGGATTCTCATTCCTACTCTACCTAATGCTACTCACTTCATGGAGGCCTTTTGTGCCTACTAAATTAAAGGGATACAAAAGGAGATTGGCACAAAAGGAAGGGGATAAGGCGATCGAAGGAAGAGATCCGGTTATCAAACATAAGAGGGAGGATGAGATCTTATCTTGCACCACAAAAGAGGAGGAGAGAGAAGAATCCCTTTCATTGGCCGAAGGGGGTACAGAGGGAGGGAGATCTATCTAGCTGATTCACCTCTGACACCACTAAAGAAAATCAAGCCAAAATGGTATGGTTCTAAGTTGACCCCAAAGAGATGGGCTTAGGGAAAGCCACCTCTGAGCTAAATAAAGAAATGGGTTCTAAGCTAAGGCCACTTGAATTGAAGGAGCCATATAATCCTTCTACTCTATTTGTTGAACCATGCCTAATGTGTCATACCACCTTTCTGATCCTACCCACCTTTTTTCTTTCCTACAAGACACTTTGCCTTACTCTGCCGCGCATTGCGTAGTTCCTGATATAGGTTCTGTACTAGCTCTAGTCGTTTCATATCCAAATAGATAAATAAGATTATCCAACAACAAATCGATATTGAGGTGCATATATAGCTCCATATTGGGTGGAGGAGGCATAGATAGCAACATCTAAACCAATTGGATTGGAAGCTAGATATGGAGTTGGATCAATGTCAATCAGATCAAGTGCAATGGGTGTTGCTTCAACCGAGTTTCAAATGGCCTATGACCTTACCTTTGCCTACTTTATATACGAAACCTATTATTATTGATCCATGGGACCAATTAGCTTACTAATGAATAGAACCTAATTTTCACATATTATGCAAGGCTATGAACCTAATATCGATTAATGGGTAGGATCATAAGTAGCTTCAATCATCAATCTAGTAATCACATATCCTACCACTATACTCGTATAATAGAGCTACTCCATTACAACCACAAGCTCTCCGGAGCAATGACCTTGCGTAAAACATAGCGCACAACACATGCTACTCACATTACAAAGCATACCATGGATATCAGGCATCCCTGTCACGTACCATAGGTGATCCTACTTCCACTATGTAGTAACCCGACTTAGATGGTAGGAATGAACCAGGATAGGATGCTTAGCAAGGTGATGTTGGTGGATCGACTGCTTTGACTAGCTAAAAAAAGGCATAAAATATTGTTCCTACCTCTGTTTTCGCTTCCTCTCTTGCCCCTACTTAGGGGTAAATTGCCTTCTATCTTGGTGGATATGCTTTTAAAAGGCTACAAATAAATCCCACCCAAAACCTGTAGATGCATGTTCTCGGAAAATATTATAGCTCCCAAACAACAACTAGCTCTGGCTCCGCATATTACTTTGGATTTTTTTATAAGCAAGAGAAAAGAATGGGGGTTGGACAAAGTGGTGGTGATGGGGAAGCTGGGACTGAAACTAACACTTGCTTTCTTGCTAGATTAGTTGCAACTAGCTGTGGTAGTGGTAGATAAGTTGGCTTGTATGGCTTTTTATGGCTTGGCTTGGTAGTTGCTGACCTTGGTATGGTAGTAGTATTGTGGGCTAGCTTGGCTTAGACTATGATGAGTAAACTATATCTTTAGAGGACTTCGGGATCTTTATAATTCCATTTAGAGATCGAGATACTCTGATAGTTCAAAAGCCATAGTGAGTAGTCATAAAGGTAACTGGGGATCTAGCCCCAACCATGGATATAGATCGATATCAATATAGAGTAGTTGGACATAAAGTAGCAGTGATATATCTAGTTAACTAAGATCCAAATTAATCAAAATCAAATCCAATTGTAGAAGGCCTAGATCCTGTTCCAGGTGCAAAAGAATAGGTGGGAATAGGAGCATAGCCAACCGTTACCCAAAACCAGTAAAAGATCTAGTGGAGACCACATAATAAGCAAAGGTGGCAGTAACAGAGGAGAAGGTAGCAAAGGAGGCATAGGGTAGGACACAGGAAAAGGCATAAGAGCCTATTCCAAATCCATATAATGTAGATCAAATTCCACTAGTTATAAATTTATATCAAGTGGTCGTAGCCCTGGTTGTCCCACCAGCTGAAGTGGGAGAGACAAAGGTAGAGACAAAGGTGAAAGCATCTGAACTAGTTGCATTAGAAATAGGAGAAGAAGCTTGAACAGATCTAGTACAAGCACAAGTAGCGAGGAATGAACCAGGATAGGATGCTTAGCAAGGTGATGTTGGTGGATCGATTGCTTTGACTAGCTAAAAAAAGGCGTAAAATATGGTTCCTACCTTTGTTTTCGCTTCCTCTCTTGCCCCTACTTAGGGGTAAATTGACTTCTATCTTGTGGATATTATTTTAAAAGGCTACAAATAAATCCCACCCACAACCTGTGGATGCATGTTCTTGGAAAATATTATAGCTCCCAAACAACAACTAGCTCTAGCTCTGCATATTACTTTGGATTTTTTTATGAGCAAGAGAAAAGAATGGGGGTTGGACAAAGTGGTGGTGATGGGGAAGCTGGGACTGAAACTAACACTTGCTTTGTTGCTGGATCAGTTGCAACTAGCTCTGGTAGTGGTAGATAAGTTGGCTTGTATGGCTCTTTATGGCTTGGCTTGATAGTTGTTGACCTTGGTATGGTAGTAGTATTGTGGCTAGCTTGGCTTAGACTAGATGAGTAAACTACATCTTTAGAGGACTTCAAGATCTTTATAATTCCATTTAGAGATCGAGATACTCTGACAGTTCAAAAGCCATAGTGAGTAGTCATAAAGGAATTGGGGATCTAGCCCCAACCATGGATATAGATCGATATCGATATAGAGTAGTTGGAGATAAAGTAGTAGTTATATATCTAGTTAACTGAGATCCAGATTAATCAAAAGCAAATCCAATTGTAGAAGGCCTAGATCCTGTTCCAAGTGCAAAAGAATAGGTGGGAATAGGAGCATAGCCAACCGTTACCCAAAACCAGTAAAATATCTAGTGGAGACCACATAATAAGCGGAGGTGGTAGTAACAGAGGAGAAGGTAGCAAAGGAGGCATAGGTTAGGACACAAGAAAAGGCATAAGAGCCTATTCCAGATCCATATAATGCAGATCAAATTCCACTAGTTATAAATTTATATCAAGAGGTCCTAGCCCCGGTTGTCCCACCACCTGAAGTGGGAGAGACAAAGGTGAAAGCATATGAACTAGTTGCATTAGAAATAGGAGAAGAAGCTTGAATAAATCTAGTACAAGCATGAGTAGCGCAGAAAAAGCCACTAGCAACATATGAGCGAGGACTAGTACCTTAAGAAGTTCCATACTCTCCAGTTTAACTCGTATCTATTATCTACCTGCAACATATCTTCTTCGAGATCAAGCCCTAATTGCAGGGGTCGTCTAGGTTGAGCCATCATAGCCTACAACAGTAGTTTCAAACTTTCAAATGTTGATCCAGTCGATGACTAAGTAGATGATCCAGTCAGTGATTTAGCTTTTGATTCTGCAATCTCAGGAGCAATTGATTTACAAGACCGACCAGGTAAAGATCCATATCCAGTCCTTGATGCAGTTGTTGAAGTAGCAGAGACAACACCAATAGTAGATCCATACCTATACCACTAGCATTTGTCTCTCCTAACTCTCTGGTTGCCTTTGTCATTAGTACTAGTACCTCAACAATATACTATAATCCTATCATACCAATTCACTGCATAGCTACGTCCCTAGGCAATGAGCAATGGGCAAGTGAGGATGGACGCGATAAAAGACATGCAAAATAGTGGAAAGAGGAAATGAGTGATAGCCAAGTGAGAGCGTAGTAGTGCACGGAAGAGTGTGATTGGCACACTGGTGTTGGGTGAGTGAACTCGTTACTATACAGGATAGACCATATAAGGATAGAAAGGGATAGACAATATTATAATATTCATCATAAGATTGAACCAGGTGAATTCATTGAATTGATCAATAATCCTTTTTTGCCCACACTCCAGTGATCGATCCCTGCGATTGGGGATGGGAGACTCGAACAACTGGATCAATAGCTTAAACTGCTACTACTTCTAATGGATAAATTGGGTAAGTTGCTGGTATATAAACTTTGGCACTATAGGCAAAAGTGCCTGGACCATAGACAGTGAAGGCAAAGGTATCATCATATGAAGAAGTCAAGCAAGCAGCCAGGGTTGATCTTGTACCAGTATATGTCAAAATATATGTGCGTGTTTCAGGTCCGACATTACTTTATACCCCTATTAGTTTATGTGCCAACAACCCCAGTTCCAACCTGAGTGAAAGCATCTGAGCAAGGAGTCATAAATTGAAGATTCAGAGCTATCCGTTTCAAAACCAATTTATCCAATTGATTGAGTTTATCCAGTCAAAGAAGCAGTTCCAATTCCAGTTCCATATTCTGTAACAGAGCCCACATCCCTTCCAGATTGATAACCGTAATACATATGTCAAAATATATGTGCGTGTTTCAGGTCCAACATTACTTTATGCCCCTATTAGTTTATGTCCCAGCAACACCAGTTCCAATGTGAAAGCATCCGAGCAAGCAGAATTCAAGGCATAAGTTGAAGATTCAGAGCTATCCATTTCAAAACCAATTTATCCAGTTGACTGAGTTTATCCAGTCAAAGAAACAGTTCCAATTCCAGTTCCATATTCTGTAACAGAGCCCACATCCCTTCCAGATTGATAACCGTAATACTAAGCTTCGGTGTCAATAAAATCTCCACTTAGACCATCATATTATAAGAAAATCTGGTGATAAATGGAAGACTGTTTTTTCAGCATTATAAGGGTTGTATGAATGGAAATTCATGCCTTTTGGCATAAAGAATGCTCCAAGCTTCTAGGTATATGGATTCTATTTTTGGGAGTGATTCAGAATTTCTTCTTGTATATAGATTCTTTTTCATAGCCAGTGAAAATGAGGAAGAGCATGTAGAGCACGCTCTTCACAGACAAAATGAAAAAACGTGGTATTTTTTTATATGACATTCCTAATAAGTTCATCCAGTTTCAGAAAAATATTGAACTGCTGATAGGGAAATCCTCCAGAAACAGCGCAGGAAAAAGGGTACAGGATGGGATTAAAACTGTACAGCAGCTATAAGGAATATAAAACAAAAGGTGCAGAATTGTCCTCCCTTCAAAATACCTGGTAATGGTAAGTGCATCCTTCAAACTGATGTTTCATATGAGTTTTGGGAGGCATGAACGTTGTTGGATGTGGTAGAGTAGGTCCCTCTATATTGTATCTAACAATTCTTTATACCTTTACTATATCTAAGGACCTCACTACAGTGCTAGGTGGTATTGTAAGACCTACAAGTGTTGGTCTCCTTATATCACTCCCAATTGTCTGGGAGTCTGTCTACCTATACTTGGTCTTAGTGCCTATTCTCTCCACATATGCCTTAGTTGTAGCTAAATATAGCCAAAAGTAATAAATCTACATATCCCTCTCAATTATCACTATTGTCAACTGAGCTATATCTATACCATAATATATATTTTATCATCTCTCTACCTAATCCTGTGAAATGGTATCCCCTGCAGTATCTTCTCTATACCGGGAAACTGTAAAGAAGCTATGTCTATGATTGGCCCTATACTAATACCCTATGTTGGACCTGCCATGATCTTCTGTGTAACTAACTATGCTACCTGATCATAGTATCATTGCAGCTAGATGCACCATGCCTATAGCTAGTCTCTCTCTAGTAAGAGTTGGATTACCTACGTGGTAAGTGTTCAAATTCTAGCATATTTCACAGCCAACTCATCTCTAAGGTCCTGTACCTCGATATCTCTCTATGCTACCACAACTGCCATCATTACAAGATCACTTAGCCTTGTGCTAGCTTATCTCTCTGCTTCCAACTGAGTCACCCTATCTTGCAGAGTCCTAACCTCTTGCTTAGCTAGTGATTCCCTCTAAACCAACCTAAAATCTATGCCCTCCATGTAAATTCTTAGTTTCCTTCAGGCCTCTGGAAAAAATGCATATCACATTCACATACCATAAGTTAGTACTTTTGACTACCTTGGGCCTATGTATGTGATTTTGTATGGGAGTGTTCTTTTCTCATGCCTTATCTAGATCTACATCTTTTCTACCTGACTCTCTCTCTAGTAGCTCTAAAAAACTCTCATCTAATCTACTATGTAGACAACCATAACCTCTATAGGTGTGATCTTGATGTGTATAATCTATGCTAGCTATGTTGATATCATAGCTAGAGGACTTGCACCATTTGTAGCTTCTTGTGAGGCACCCTAAGCCTGACCACCTACTCACCTCTACTCCTCTATTGCCTCCTATACTTGAGCTAGCCATATACATAGTTGCGGGGGAGCGCCCCCCCCCC
>APFE031455028.1:0-29398 GCA_000404065.3 Pinus taeda
ATGGACATTGTTGAAAGTAAGGATGGAAGATAATGAGTTACAATTGCAATAGTTAGTTATGTGTATTTTGAAAATGGATATTTTGTAAATAATAATAGTTTGTGAAAGAATAGCGACATGTGCAGGCCCAATCAAGGCTATGAACCTTGAGCAAGGCCAGCTCTTGTCGAATGTAACAGTGAATAACTCCAATGTATTTCTCCAATGTATTTCATAACCACGTTGGCTTCATCTTCCAAAATACTCAGTATGATCGCTTGCTTTTTGGAACTCGCCAGTGTAATCTTGGACAAGCTGCCTGTGACGCTATCTAAGACGCTGGTTCTGGATTCTCTCCTCCCTTTCACGCCTGGCTGGCTATAATTTCCTTCTCAGCAAAACTTTGAACTCGTTATAATACATAACAAGTGCTTTCTTTTGTTGTTACAAATTCTAGCAATAGCTTTCCCACCACAGGAGGGCATGCTTTGACATTTTCAAACATGCAAAGGTAATATTTTGCACATCAGAATGTCCCTGACAAATGAAATAAGCCTCAAGCTGCCTTAATCTGTTATTCAGTTTTTCTATATACATCTGCCCATCAATTTGTTGAAAGGTTCGTCTTCACTTTTCTTGGGGCTTTTCTCCCTCCAAGTGATACTATTGTATGGTTTTAATCATCCACTTCCAGGATTGTATAGAACTCTGATATCAAATGACCTGCTCTGTCGCCTGCCAACATAGAGATATTAACAGGGGACCAAACTGCTAGTCAGTATTAAAGTAATACCCAGAAAACAGGGCAGATCGATTTATATACACAGTTAATGCCAGAGAAATTAGGAAAACACAGTAGATCAAAAGAGTCTTTGGATACCTTCTAATGAAAATTACAACAAAGAAACCAAAGCTACTAACAGAGAGCTATGAGGACACCCAAAACAGGGACATTTCAGTCGGTTTACATTTAGCATTCAGGGAAGTAAGAAAATATAGGAAGCAAGATATTACCAGTGAGATTTATTACACAAAAGTTCAAAACTATTTTGAGAAGGAAGAGTATGGCTTTATTCACTGGGAAATTTCTATACAGAGTTTTGTTACAGATGAGTACAGTTGTTTTGCACTCTAGTATTGGCAGCAAGATTTACATGCGCTGTTCTGGTCTGTATCCTGTTGTGCCCGTGACTTTTCTTCTCTCTATCCTTTCTCCTTCCATCGAACTCAGAGAACCCCAGTGAGAAGCTAAACTAACAAAGCAAAACAAAGAAACTTCCCCAAAATTGTTTTTCCTGAATGGTTGTCATGATTATCCTGCCAACGTGGCATGAATGCCCATTTGGCTTTGATTGCTTTGGTGCCCTGGATGGATCATAAACTAGAAGATCATGTTGTCTCTCCTATGAGTTTTTCTTTATCGTAAAACACAAACACTGGGACATGGGTCTGTGGTTTAATGGCAAAGTGGGGAATTCATTGGTCACAGGTCTCAAGTTTTATTCTTGCAAGTGACAGTGGCACTCTTGTGTTAGCCAATCACTGGGCCAGCAATGATTCAGATCTTGGAAGTTTCACAATAGTGTCATGTTGACAGAAAGAGCACAGAATCTCTATTAATGAGAGTTGAAAACTCGTGGAGTCTTTTAAGTGCTCCCATGTCGAACTCAGCTCAGTACTGCTGCAAGTCTAAGTTAACTTGGTTCCCAGTTTGAATTGTGAAGTGTCAGACCTACAAGTATTTGTGGGTTACTTGCTAGGCAGATGGAAAAAAAACGTTGACCATCGTCAAAACATCTGACCCAAGTTTTTTACTTGGATCCCTTTGGTAAATGGATCCGGAAATGAGTGCACTCGAAGAGATAATTTTGTGACGAGCTCAACTTTAACACATTCTTAGAATGTGATGATACTATTTTAGATAAGACAATTTTGAGCGAAATTGTGATTTTTTTCTTTATTTAAAATGTATTTTTAACACAAATGATTCCAGTTACTTCCGAAATCTTAGTTCACACCTTTGAACACACATAATACAAACTACACAACTCACTAACCGATCCCTATCAAACTGGCGTGAAGATAAAAATTCAAACACATTCATAAAAATGATTAAGGCAGCGAACTAACTCTGAATATTTATTAATAAAATGAATCTGAATAGCAAATTCAATTCCAAATATTTAAAGACCGCTTGACACCTTCAGACCCTTGGAAGATAAGATAAGAATGCTTCAAACACATTCACGATAAACATTGAGAATGAATGTGAATAGCAAATTCAATTCCAATCATTTATAGACCGCTGACCATCGTCAAAACATCTGACCAGCGTTTTTTTTCCATCTGCCTAGCAAGTAACCCACAAATACTTGCAGGTCTGACACTTCACAATTCAAACTGGAACCAAGTTAACTTGGACTTGTAGCAGTACTGAGCTGAGTTCGACATGGGAGCACTTAAAAGACTCCACGAGTTTTCAACTCTCATTAATAGAGATTCTGTGCTCTTTCTGTCAACATGACACTATTGTGAAACTTCCAAGATCTGAATCATTGCTGGCCCAGTGATTAGCTAACACAAGAGTGCCACTGTCACTTGCAAGAATAAAACTTGAGACCTGTGACCAGTGAATTCCCCACTTTGCCATTAAACCACGGACCCATGTCCCAGTGTTTGTGTTTTATGATAAAGAAAAACTCATAGGAGAGACAACATGATCTTCTGGTTTATGATCCATCCAGGGCATCACAACAATCAAAGCCAAATGGGCATTCATGCCACGTTGGCAGGATAATCATGACAACCATTCAGAAAAAACAATTTTGGGGAAGTTTCTTTGTTTTGCTTTGTTAGTTTAGCTTCTCACTAGGGTTCTCTGAGTTCGATGGAAGGAGAAAGGATAGAGAGAGAAGAAAAGTCACGGGCACAACAAGATACAGACCAGAACAACGCATGTAAATCTTACTGCCAATACTAGAGTGCAAAACACAACTGTACTCATCTGTAACAAAACTCTGTATAGAAATATCCCAGTGAATAAAGCCATACTCTTCCTTCTCAAAATAGTTTTGAACTTTTGTGTAATAAATCTCACTGGTAATATCTTGCTTCCTATATTTTCTCACTTCCCTAAATGCTAAATGTAAACCAACTGAAATGTCCCTGTTTTGGGCGTCCTCATAGCTCTTTGTTAGTAGCTTTGGTTTCTTTTCTGTAATTTTCATTAGAAGGTATCCAAAGACTCTTATGATCTACTGTGTTTTTCTAATTTCTCTGGCATGAACTGTGTATATAAATCGATCTGCCTTGTTTTCTGGGTATTACTTTAATACTGACTAGCAGTTTGGTCCCCTATTAATGTCTCTATGTTGGTAGGTGACAGAGCAGGTCATTTGATATCAGAGTGCTATACAATCCTGGAAGTGGACGATTAAAACCATACAATAGTATCACTTGGAGGGAGAAAAGCCCCAGGAAGAGTGAAGACGAACCTTTCAACAAATTGATGGGCAGATGCATACAAAAAAACTGAATAACAGATTAAGGCAGTTTGAGGCTTATTTTAGTTGTCAGGGACATTCTGTGTGCAAAAGATTACCTTTGCATGTTTGAAAATGTCAAAGCATGCCCTCCTGTGGTGGGAAAGCTATTGCTAGAATTTGTAACAACAAAATAAAGCATTTTTTATGTATTATAACGAGTTCAAAGTTTTGCTGAGAAGGAAATTATAGCCAGCCAGGCGTGAAAGGGAGGAGAAAATCCAGAGCTAGTGTCTTAGATAGCGTCACAGGCAGTTTGTCCAAGATTACACTGACGAGTTCCAAAAAGCAAGCTATCATACTGAGTATTTTGGAAGATGAAGCCAACGTGGTTATGAAATACATTGGAGTTATTCACTGTTACATTCAACAAGAGTTGGCCTTGCTCAAGGTTCACAGCGTTGATTGGGCCTGTACAGAGATAGTGTAATGAAGCCAAAAGCAAATGAGGTGCTGTGATTAGAGGGAGCTCCAGAGAACTAATGAGAGAAATGAATGAACAAAAACAGAGCATGAAAGGTAAAGGTTGCTAGTACCGTACAAAGGATGGATGAAGAACAAAATGATGAATGTAAAGTAAAAGAATGGAACATTGCAAAAGACATGGGCATACCAAGGACCAATGTTGGGAGTTACATCCAAAACTGATTCCCAAGAATCGGGAAAGAAAAAAATTCCCTGGGATGAAATGTGCTCCAATGGACAAATAAGAGGTCGGAGGAACATGAAGATGGATGAAAACTTAACCTTATGGATCAGCCTTTCCCTGAGCGAAAAAATGAAAGCAAAAACGTCTTCTTTGTGAAGGGTTAGTTAAAAAGTCCATTACTTACAACCCAGTAGCCAGAAAAATCTGATATCTGAAGCTTTTGAGCAGCAATTGGGTTTATCAATGGAGGCACATCCAAAACCTTACCCATTTGGTTGGCTGCATAAAGACATGGACCTCAAGGTCACAAGAAAATACAAGTTTGACTTCACCATCTTTGCCCAATCAATTAATGAAATCATTTGTGATGTAGTTCTGCTTGATGTCAGTGAGATAGTGATGGCCATTGGGGAGTCCTTACTTATGTGACTGAGATGATATTTTCTATAGAAGACCAGATAAGTGTATGCTGCTCAAGCTCTATCTCATTAAATCTTACTTGGGTAAAGAAAATATATCCTTGCTTCGGGCGACCCAAATGAATCCATAATCCAACAAAAGGTTCATTTTGACAATATTAAGGCCCAAGGTGGAAAAAAGGAGTGTCGAACAAGTAAATCAGGATTTTGATAGGTGGGCAAAGGAATCAGTTAAAGGACCTTCTGTCATAGTCTAAGGAGGTGGGTCTTGAGCCAAAAGGGGTACAGATGAAAAGCGAGTTCAACATTAAATTCAGCTATTGTCGTAGGCAATCTTGCCCAAGTTAGAGCCAGAGCCAAGTGTATTTCTTTGCATGCCACTTGTTTTATTTGTTGAAATAATCATGTGCTTGGCTCGCTTTCAACACTAAGAATGTAAGACAATGGTCACTGCTCATGAAAACCGTAGGCCCATCTTAGCAGTATTGCAACAAACAGAAATGGGTGAGAATGCACATGAAGTGAATGATTATTGTACAGTTCTGATAAGCAATGCATCCTGAGAGAAGAAGCTAGAGGCTGGAGTTCACTTGCTGCCAGAGGCCTATACTTCAAAAGTCGCTGGCCACTTTGGTGTATAAGGAAAATGCAGGCAAAACCTGCAAGGGAATGTGTATTGGCCAAGAATGCAGGCAGAGGCCACCAAGTTTAACGAGGGTTGTGCACTGTGAAGCACCAAAAATTCAGCAAATGTCAGGGCTGCACATTCCTTCTAGTGCCTTCAAGGCCTTGGGAAATTATACTATGGACTTTCTTGGTGGGATGTCCAAAACAAAAACTTGCAACAAAATTCTACCATACCTGCAACATTGTTACAACTGGCCCATTCATGGCTAAACCAACAAATCACCATTTCAAACCTTGCTTGGGATTCCTTCCCCAAACTCCACTTAATATAGTGTTACAAAGTATGAAAGAGCGGAAGGTAGCAGGTCCAATAATGATTAGCTTAGTGTTGTTACATTCATAGAATGAGCTCAAGAACTTTATTCTCAACTGCAGGCCAGGTTGCAAGAGGTTCAAGAACGGTATACCTGGAGGAAGATAGCACTTTCAAATTTCCACGCTGAGTTGAGGAACAATAAAATGAAGCCTAACGAGCCAAGGAAACAGATCTATTCGTGAGGGTAAGTTGATGGAGACCATCAAATTACCAGGGGCAAGGCCTGATCCGTCTAGGACGTCAATGCAATCAGAACCATGGGTGCATTCAAGCCAGGTGGCAGTAGAGTCACCAACAGCCATAAACTATAAACGGAAATAGCCATAAACTCCATGAACTCTGTAGAGGCTTGGCGCACAAATGTCAAGTGGTGAGTTACCTAAAACATTTTTTTATTAAATTAAATTAGATGGGTGATTTTTGTTCAATCGTCTAACAAAAGATCTAACGGCTACGATTAGGAAAGAAAGGCATTTGGGGGAGTCCATTTCAGAGGGAAACGCCTTGTATGTTACTATGTTACTAACTTGTGGACATGGTTGATGAAGATTATAACTTCTAGATGATTGTTGTTATATGGTTCAATTTATGTTTTTTTATGTATTTTATAACTAATTAATTATTCTACATGTTTTTGTTGACATATGTATCAAAATATAAAAAATATATATATTATATAAAAAGTGCTCCGGGATTCACTCCCAAACTGGGAGCTTCTGAAAATGTCACTCCCGCTCCCGTTTTCGCTCCCGCTCCCCACTTTTGCTCCCGCTCCCAAGTATTACTAGTTAAGACTATTCATCTTGGGGTTAGGATTTATTTTGGGAGCGAATCCATTTTTGGATCAGACTATCTCTGTAACCCTAGAAGCCTTCCCTCGGTTATAAAAGAAAGATAAGGTAGGGTTTAAGCATTCAGTTCAGTAGAGAGCATGAGTCATTATAATTAGTTTTTGACACTTCCATTATTTCCTGTTTTCCTGAGTAACAAAATAGGGATGTAATTTGAGTTTCGGATCTGTTTTACTTGCTGTTATAATTTTCAGTTTGATGTGTTTAAGTGCCTATTAAATATCGAATTGCAGTTATGATAGTATTTTCAGTGTTTTGTTGTTCTTAAGTAGGGGGGTTAGGTCAGAATGCTAGGATTGTTAACATGTGCCAAGAATTTCAGCATACACCCCTATTTTCAACATAAGACAGTTGTAGCAAGCAGTCGTCTATTGCACCCAGCAGACTCCAGTAGGAAGCATACAAGAGACCAGTTGCCCCAGTAAATATTAATAGATAAGTTACAATCATTGCAATCTTGGACTTGCCAAGCCTCAAAGTAATCAATGAGCCACGTAGTTAAGGACTCTAAATGCAGGATACAAAAATAGTTATGAAGATTGCTGTTGGAAGTACTCCTAAATGGTTGCAACCAAGAGGCAAAGCTTTCTATTCAATTGCAAGTGATTTGTCAGCAAGTCAGTTTGGAAACAAATGTAGGTTCTGACTGCAAGTTGAGGGTTGATTGAGGCAAGATAAAGGTGCTCAAGCACCTTGTAAAGAAAAAAGTTCAGGAGCTTTCTGTTGCTGATCATTAGTATACATATCCATATGTCTCTTTCTGAATTGAAGTATCCATATTCCAAACCTATCAATGTGCTTCTTCTCGTGAGGAAAGAAGTTTGGGATCTCCTTGTTTCTGATTATTCATATGCATCTCCATATGTGTTTTTCTCAATTAATGCATTAAGAATCCAGACCTATAAGTGTGCCTATACATGAATATCAATGAGTGTAAAATATCTTTTGAATATCAAGAGCAGATCCATATGGCCTCCGTGCGCATGCACCTAGAATAATACCAAACTTGAACAATTACTCATGGATGTTATGATGTCTTTCTCTTAAGCACTAAATGTTTATGGTTTAATCACTATCAGGTGACTCTGCATGCAGAGCTAGATTTTTCTGTAATTCTATTGAGTAAAGATTTAGTGAAAAAGAAAGATTACAATTTACACTCTAAAAATTAACATAATATTTAATTGGAGTCGTATAAAGTGTCAGCTGGTTGATGATGTGAGGATTCATGGTCCATGTACCTTAGCCTATGGTTGAGGTACTAACTGAAAGATGAAAAGCTATCATAAATGTACCTGAGTCATTGAAGTTAAGGTAGTAGGCGAATCTTTCAATATTTTCAAGATTTTGTTTGCCTACCTGCTTTGAATTTGTATAAATTTAATGATAAAAAAATCGGTCGCGTGGAAATTGCAGGAACACTGTTGGATACCGGAAGTGGACGTTATCGCTGGACAACCTAGTCTTGAAAATTCGTATGCACAAGAACCTCAAAGTATGCATTACTAATCCGCTTGATCATTTTGTTCATCTCAAATTTTCTAATATGGCATAGGGTAAAATAAAATAATGTATTTATCTTATTCAGAATTTCCCCCTTGGTTTCTGATGTTTTTGACTAATTGTTTTTCTGTTAGATAGGCACTACAGATACATGGCCAAGTGCTGATACTGATAATGCGGACCTTTATAACATTCCTCTGCCATCAAAATCCGTTGATAAGTTTACCTCAGAATTTTTTACAAGACATAATGTTTCTCTGGAAGAACATAACCGTAAAGGGTCTGGATATGTGTCAATATCCAGAAATAGAAATGGTGAATCTGCCACAACTTATATGCATGCTACAGAAATTGAAGATCTTATGCCAAAGCTTTGGCACTTTGACTACTATATGGAACCAACGATACAAGAATTAACAATGAAAGAGAGTGCGGAACCTGATTATTGCAGTCAGGTTAAAGATTTTGTCGTGGGTAGAAGAGGTTATGGATCAGTGAAGTTTTTTGGGGAAACAGATGTTAGATGCCTAGACTTGGAGGGCATTATCCAATTCAACAAGTGCGAGATCCTTGTGTACATGGATGAAAGCAAAAAGACTCCTGTAGGCCAGGGTCTAAACAAGCGTGCAGAAATATCACTATTAGATGTGAAATGCAAGGACAAAAAGAGAGGTAAAGAGTTCTTGAAAGGCCCTGAGGTCGAAAATTTTGAGAAAAGGCTAAAACGGAAAACTGAAGAGCAGAGTGCCAGATTTATTTCATATAATGTTAGCAAGGGAGAATGGAAATTTCAAGTAAAACATTTCAGCAGATATTGCCTTGATGGGTTTGACAGCAAGTGACGGAGAATCGCTTGTGAAGCCCAGTACCAACTCTGCATCTAAACAAATATTCTAGGGGTTGAGTTGCAGATACTTGTTCTGATATTCTAATATTCTGTGATTACAGTACCCTGGGCTCTGGCTATAGTAGGAAGCACAGCTGATTTTATGTCTCTGGGATGGTGTGTGTATGGAGTTTGTTGTAATGGGCAAGACATTGCCATATGGGGTACATTTTTTCTTAAAGCAGTATTTGTAGTATTCTTGGCCTTGAATTAATAAGATACCTAAGCATTCTCAGATTTGAGGTTTATTTATTTTGGACATCAATCTGTACCTTTTGATTATTGTACAAGTGTGATATAATTGCATCCTGGGGCTGGAGTTCTACTGAATTTCACTGCTGTTGTGTTGAGCCACTATTCTTCACATTACAAAGGTTTTTCTCTTTGTTCTTCACATTAGAATGGTTCTTCTCTTTATTTTCTCCTGTAATGGAACATAACTGCTGTTGTGTTGAGCCACTATTCTTCACATTACAAAGGTTTTTCTCTTTGTTCTTCACATTAGAATGGTTCTTCTCTTTATTTTCTCCTGTAATGGAACATTTTTGGGGACTCGGCACAAATGAAAGGCCAACTACACAGTTGCAAGAGGTTCAAGCATGGTATACCCGGAGGAAGATAGCACTTCCAAATTTCCAGGCTGAGTTGAGGAACAGTAAAACGAAGCCTAACGAGCCCAGGGAACAGAACATATCTATTCGTGAGGGTAAGTTGATGGAGACCATCAAATTACCAGGGGCAAGGCCCGATCCGTCTAGGACGTCAATGCAATCAGAACCATGGGTGCATTCAAGCCAGGTGGCAGTAGAGTCACCAACAAGCCATAAACTGTAAACGGAAATAGCCATAAACTCCATGAACTCTGCAGAGGCTTGGCGCACAGATGTCAAGTGGTGAGTTACCTAAAACATTTTTTTATTAAATTAAATTAGATGGCTGATTTTTGTTCAATCGTCTAACAAAAGATCTAACGGCTACTATTAAGACAGAAAAACATTTGAGAGAATCCATTTCAGAGATAAACGCTTTACGGCATAATTAAACAAACAATTGAGACACAAAATAGGCATTAGTCAATTAAACTGACAAATAATCATTAATTAAACAAACAATTCAGACACAAAGTGGCACTAAAAATTAAAGATCTGCATCCCTTTACGAATTAGTAACCAATTTGCAGATCAACTTCCGTAATAATTAAATATTAAAACTATATTGAAAAGTAAAATTTTAACTAACAAATATTGGGACCATTCCCTTTTCTCTCAACTTTTATGTATTTTTTTCCCCTGGGAAAATCAAAAATATTTCATTAATAATCGGATGAGTCTGTGTATACATTCTGTATCAGTTTACTTTCATAAGCCGCACTACCACGCAGGGTATGCTTTCAGTGTACTATCAGTATGCTGTTCAATTTTTTTTTACAAAAATAACAAAATTACAGTATGTTCTGTGGAGCTGTAATAAGAAGAAAAATAAAAACTAGTGTGTTGCCTGCTGATCCAGGGTTGGATACTCTGGATCTATATATGGCCGATGATAATAAGTATGCTCCTGCTGATGGATATTTTCCTTGATTTCCCATAGGCCCCTGTCCATCAACGCTGCCTCCTTGGAAAGTTTGTCGGCACCCTGATTATGTTCCCTGTAAACATGAGATATGGAGATATGATTAAAAGCAGATTTGAGATCAATGGCTTCCTGTAAGATAGTGCTGAGTGTGTGCGAGTGACAAGTAGCAGTGCCGTTTATCCAGTTGATGATAATCTGTGAGTCCCCAAAAATGTTAATGCTCGTGCAGTGATGCCTCAATGCAAAATGAAGTAAATGGCGGAGGGTAATGAGTTCAGCGTAATTGTTGGTGCCAGTTCCTAATCCGGCTTTAATCCTGAAGTGATGGGATTCATTAATGTGTAGTATGAAGCCTCCTCCACTGCTGAGCGCATTTGCCGCACCATCGAAGAAAGCCCATGGCATGCTGATGTCTATGGGAGGAGGCGGAGTAGGATGGCGGATCTTTGGAGGAGGAGGATCAGGCAACTCATTTAGGTCCACGATTATGCTAGCCTCCACCCGGGGCCAATGAATTTGTTTGTTTTCAAATATGATGTTGTTTCGGGACTTCCAGATTGACCAATTTACAATTATGGGTAAATTAATCAGTTTCGTCCCTCTGTTTTTGTTCCCCCAATCGGACCAGGCTCTGTTGATGTCCAAACCTGCCCACTCACCTTCATACTTTGCAAGTGACTTGAGATTGTTCCATATATTAATCGTGGTCCGGCACTTCAGGAATAAATGGTCAATTGATTCCGAATCATTCTTGCACAGAGCGCACCAGGTAGGTCCATGTATGGCCCGTTTCATGAGCTGATCGCCAGTGGGGATTTTGTGTCTCAGTAGACACCAACTGAACAGTTTGGAACGGGGAGAGGCAGATAGCTTCCAAAGGCTCTGCCACCAGTTGGCAAGTTCTGCAGGCTTTTTGTGCTCGCTGAGATATAAGTAACCCTCCTTGGGCGTGTAAACTCCATGGTCCACTCGGTGCCAAACCAACTCATCTGCGCCCTCTGTTATACGGATGTGTGATTCTATTAAGGCCTCTCTGTAACTGTTCCATAAGTCATGCCATCTCTGCGGGATATTTAATTGTATCACTGATTTCCAAGCTTGATGAAAAATATCTTAACGATCGGGGTCAGCGATTTGTGATATGACCTTGATGTTTTGGGCTGAGAGGTGTGCAATGAGATCCTGAGGGAGTGAATGTCTGCCACCGTATCCAGACCAGGGGTCAAGTCCAATTCGAGCTTTATTTCCTGCTCTGATGTGCCAAACCAGATTGTCTCTGATGAGTGGTAGAGAGTGAAGGAGTGCCTTCCAACTCGAGGATATACCTGATTTATTCCATACCGGCAGGCGGGCCCAATCAAGTATGGAGAGAGGCCAGATATATTTATGATATGCAACTTTGGTCCATAGACTTTGGGAAGTCAAGAGAGTCCATCCCATCTTGCCTGCTAAGGCTCTTGCAAATATCGGGAGCTCTTTCAATCCCCAACCTCCCCATTTCTTAGGAAGAGCTATCTTGTTCCATCCTATCCATGCATACGTTCGTTTGTCCTGATTCCCAGCCCACAGATATTTGTTACAGAGCTGCTGTAATTTTGATAGGATGTTTCGAGGGATCCATGCAAGAGCCATCCAATAAACAGGGGTTGCTTCCAGAACTGATTTGATGAGAATCAGTCTCCCTGCCCTGGAAAGGTATCTGTGACTCCAACAAGATAGCCTTTTCTCAAACTTCGATACAAGCCAGACCCAGTCCGCAATCTTCTGATTTGTAGGCTTGAGCCAGTAACCCAGGTATTTGAGCCCCCTTTCCAAAGGCTGTGTGCTGTAGGGAAAGGCCGTGCTGGCAGAGATAGATTCATTAACAGATGTACCTGATATGGTGATAGATGATTTTGCTCTGTTAACCTCCATTCCTGTTGCCTTTGAGAATAGATCAAGGATGCGTGAGAAAGTGATAGTATCTTGCACACTGCCATCCAGCAGAATGAGAATATCATCTACAAACAGAAGATGTGTAAGGTAACAGATGTCTGAAATTTTTAATCCTCTGATGGTTCCCTCCTGCTGAGCTGAGATAAGTAGTCTGCTGAGCGCTTCTATAACCAAAAGAAAGAGCAATGGTGATAGAGGACATCCTTGGCGGAGGCCTCTTTCAGAGTGAAAGAAATGAGAGGCAGATCCATTAATTAGAATGCTATAAGTGGGCGAGGTAATGCAAGCCATGATCCAGTTGATGAGAGGGAGAGGGAAGCCAGTGTGAATGAGAATCATTTTGAGATACAGCCAACTGACACGATCAAAGGCTTTGGATAGGTCAATCTTTAGCAGGAGACATTTGAGGTGCTTAGTCCATATGGAGTGAATTGCTTCCTGTGCCGCCCCAATGGCTTCATGGATCTGACGATTCTCAAGAAAAGCAAATTGATGGGGAGAGATGTGTCTGGAGAGAATGGGCTTGATCCTATTAGCGATGATCTTGGATATGATCTTGTATAGCACATTGCAGAGGGAGATGGGACGGAAGTCATCAAAAGAGGAGGGATTATCAGATTTGGGGATGAGGGCAATGAATGTGGAGTTGATGGCATTATATAAACTTCCCGATGATCTGCTCTCCTCTACCACCCTGAGAATGTCCTCGCTCAAGAGCTCAAAGAAAGCTGAGTAGAACTCAATGGTCCACCCATCCGGTCCAGGACTTTTCTCTTTTTTGAACCATTTAATTGTACTTTCAAGTTCAGCCATTGAAACAGGGGCTTTTAAGTCTTCTGCATCCTCTTCCTCAACATACCTGGGAAAATGACCAGCCACATTGATAATTTCTGCTAGGTTTGTGCCCACCGGATTTTTGTAGATATTCCTGAAATGGGTGGTTCCCAGATTTGATAACTTATTGAACGTGTCTGCCTGCCCTCCCTCAGGCAAAGGTATATTCCATATGGTGTTTGCCACTCTTCTCCCTTTTGCAAAGTTGTGGAAAAACCTGGAGTTTTCGTCTCCTGCCTTCAGCCATATGGCTCGACTTCGCAGCCTAGTGGATTCATCCCTCCCTTTGAGTATGCTGTTCCTTTGATTCTCCAGTTCCACAAGTCTGGTCTTTTCGACATGCGATAGGAACCCGAGATTTCTCTCATCCAATAGAGTCATTAAGTCCTTTTCGACCTTTTCGAGGAGTTCATCTTCCTGATTCCTTTTCTCCTTTGCCCAGTTGATTACTAGGTGTTTTAGCTCCGTAAGATTTTTAACAAAGCCTCTGGCCAAGGAGGGTTCATGGTCGATAGGGTGGGCTTTCCAGAAAGATGAGACCAAGCCTGTGAAGCTAGGGTCTTGAAGCCACAAATGGTTGAATTTGAAAGGGGCCTTAGGCTTCTGATGAGGCCCACGGATTTCCAAAGCAATAGGAATATGATCTGAGATACCTCCAGTGCTGACCCATTGCTTGAAAGAGTGAAGTCGGTGAATTAGGGGGCCTCTCATCAGAAATCGATCCAACCGCCTGGCCAATGCTGCATTCCCCGTTCTTCTATTATGCCATGTGGGCTGAGGCTTCTGCATGGGAACGTCAACGAAATCATATTGCTCCATAAGTCTGCTCAGATAATTAGTGATGGGATCTATCTGCGCAGCCACTCCCCAAGACTCAGTGAAACCCAGAGAAAAATTTAGATCGCCCCCTATAATGGTATGATCAGCTGTAAGAAGATTGCGGCCGAGAAGGTTCCTCCAGAAGAGTTCCCTATGTTGACAAGGTCCATAGATATTTACAACTCTCAGGGGACATCCAATTTCACTGCAAACTATGTCCGCTCCAAGGAACCCCTGTCCACCCCATGAAGACTCCAGATTGATAGTCAATGGGTTATAACCAAGTGCCAGACCTCCGGATCTTCCCATAGCATCCGAGGTAATGAATAGCCATTTAGACCCAATAGATTTTAGAGCTCGAATACAGTCTTCTTCAGATCCTAATGTCTCTTGAAGGAAGATGATATCAGGATTTTCGACTTCAAAAAGTCGTTTGAGGGCCAGCTTCTTTGGGGTGCTAGCCAGGCCCCTACAGTTAAAGGAGATAAACTTCATGGCGGGCCTGATTTGGGGGGTATATTTGCTCTAAGGACCCCTACAATGGTGGCTTGTCGCCCTGCAGCGACTTCAGCACCTGCGTGCCTGATGGCTTTTGTGAGATTTGATTTTCGTCCACGGGTCATATGAGACCCAGGTTCAAAGGGGATAATCCCCAGGCCCGAAGGAGGAGAGGAGTGCGGGCGGGGAGCACGGGGACGAAGGGAGTAGGGATGAGCAGCTTCAGTCCTGGTTGAAGGGGGAGATGAGGGCGGAGGGGGGGAAAGAAGCGAGGGCTGAGCCGAGGACAGAGATGGAGGGGGCAGAGGAATATCACACTGAACCATTGAGCATGAATTGGAATTATTATGCGCAAATATGATATCAGATGTGATAAAGAGAGAGTTAGGGAGAGTGCCCGAAGTATTCACTGCCGCTGCTGCTGCACGAGCTCTGGTAAGAGGAGGTGATGGCGGAGCATGCTGTTGCTCGTGCTCGGATGAGGGGACAGTTGACACCGGATTCTGCAATGACGATCGTTGTTCCGATTGGAGACCACTTGTCCTTTCGATGATTGGAACCGATGGAGAAACCCCTCACGGAGCAGATCGAGGCTGGTTTGGAGATCCCTCATGACTGATATTGAGCGGGCAATCTTTGAACAAATGACCAATTTGACGGCAACGATTGCATCTGAAGGGTACCCGTTCATAATCCAGGATCTGAGATTTACTAAAGTTGCCCCATCTCAGCGTAATTTTGCCTTCTAGCCCCTCTCTGGTATCCAGATAAACCAATATGCGAGCCATAATTTGCTTGTGAGTGTCTTTATAAGAGCGATCATGATCCAGGTATGTACCTAATGCGTTACCAATTTTGATGAAGGCTTCTTCAGACCAATATTGGATCGGTAGCCCCGGCAGTCGGACCCATATTGGACCAGCACCTATCTGCTCTCTTTTTGGATCGAAGAGAGGACTCCATCTTTTCAGAAGCACAGGGGCCGTCTCTATGTGCCAGTATTTCTCCAGGACTGTGTTTGTGTGCTCCTCTTTTGCAAACCTGATGGAGAACCAGCCTCTAGGAAGCTCGGTAACCTCTGGAAGGTCAGAAAGCAATCCGCCCCAGATCTCCTTTGCCCATGCATTGAGCCTTTCCGCCGAATAAGATCGCCCACGTACATGCCCAACCAGTGTCGTGCGTGCCAAAGCCATCGTTTCCCCAAAATTGATTGGATCCCCAAATTGTACAGAGATATCCTTCACTGTTTCCCTAATGCATTTCGATTTCTTGGATCGCGGAGCCGTAGGATGATCAGCCGGCGGGATTGAATCCCCAACCCTAGGAGAGCGGTTGATGGCTTGAGCAATAAGGGCCGGGGTGCTGAACCGTCCCGAGGTCCCGGGGTCGGTCGTGTTCAATGAGTCTGTCCCCTGATCTGTAACTACCCCTGGTGAGAAGGGAGCTCCGCACCGAAAGAGGGACCATCGGGGCCAAGAAGATTCGAGGCTGCATCAATTGTTTGATCATGATCCGGGGGACGATTCCGACAGGGAGAGATCTGAAGGTCCGCGGAGAAATCTTCTGGAGAAAAGGATGAAAGAAGAAAGGCGGACCCAGGGGATAATGGCGGTGCTTCGAGCGAAGACAGGGTAGAAGATGAAGGCAGCAAAGCCCTGGATTCTGCGAAAAGAACGGCGCCGTTATCGGTGTCGGTAACAGGTGGCTGAGTAGGATAACCAAATATGTTGAAGCCTTTAAGTGGGTCGGCTGAGTAGTCGACCAGCTCGGTCTCCTCGCGGTCTTCCATCCCAGCCAACTGTAGGTCAGAGCTGTAGCTGTCAGTAACCGATACCCCTATACCCTAACTCCCTGTCCGTTGCTCGATGCCCGATACTGCTATGATCCTGCAGCACTGTTAACCTAAACCCTTACGGTTGCGCCGCGAGACCGTCATCAGAGCTCCCAACTTTTATGTATTATTTTCGTTGTAAAAGTACATTAATTTTTTTGTTTGTTTGAAAAGACTAGTGGAATTGTAAATATTGATTATTCATATTTGATTTTTCAAATATGATATAAATCTGAAAAAAAATGTTCAAACTATTTTAGGTTTTAAACTACAATTCTAAACAAATGAAAAATTACCGTTATGGCGAAATTCTAATCATTACCCTATATTAAAAAGGAATAATAACATGACGAATACAATAAAGTCAATGAAGACAAATGGCTAAGCGAGGAGGAGGAAACTATAATAGCTTAAAATATCTAATTATGCATGTGTTGTTCATCATTCACCACCACCACCGGCTGTCGTTGTAAACTCTCTCCCCCTGGCACCTGATACTACCCCTAATACTGTAATTCACTATTTTCCAGATGACAGGTGCTCATCGTAACAAATGTTCTACTCACAGAACACTTGTCATTCTATACTGCTAACCATGCTAAGTCATCTAGCATGTTAATGCAACAAAATTATCTACACGATCACAACAAATCCATGGATTATTTTGCATGAGTGACATTGGTATTATTGAGGGTCACCGAATAATCATTTGATTTGGCAAAAGTACCTGATACTTCACATCACAAATGGCTGAGGAGTTAATCTTATTATAGCATTCGACACCATTAATAGACTTGATCCAAATCGTTTAAGGAAAGAAGAAAGGAACCGTGAAAGATATCAGCCACATCTATTGTGTTTTCTCTGTCTAAAGATGGTGACAGAGTAGAAAGCCATTTTTCTAAATATAAAGTTTCCTGTGAACAAAGCAACTTAAATTTTTGTTGCCATTTTTTTAAATATAAAGTTTCCTGTGAGCAAAGCAACTTAAATTTTTGTTGACTATTTTATTCTGTTGGTTTTACATTCTATGTGAATCTCAGCTATCGATACATGTAGTAAGAACTTTCTTTTTGACCAATTTCCATCCCACTTTCAAAACATGGAATTTGTCACAAGTGTTTCAATCCCACTTTGACGACATGGAACTTGGGGCAAAAGTGTTAGCTTTACTGAATTCAAGAATTTATATATATTATTAAAATGAGAGGTTCAATCTTTATTAAGTATTCAGTAGGAATAGTAGCATGGATTTTTTAACAGTGTTTTCGAGCTAAGTCTTTTTATTTCCCTGTTCAAAATTTTGATGCTCTCAACACGTTAATTCGGCCTTTCCTTTGAAAGGGACCTTCGTCGTCCCTTTCATTCTCATGTTGACACGTGCCGTGAAATTCCCTTTCATTTTGATGTTGACACATGGCGTGAGATTTTTAGGCTAGACAGAAAATCGGCGGACCGTGATTTTTCTCGTATTTGTTTAGCTGTGAGTTGTGATAAGCGCTCGAGATCAAATGCCATACGACCGTCGCGCTGCGATCGACTTCCGTCTGACGTCCCGCCGATCCGCCCGCACGGCTTCGCTCCTTCGTCGCCTCTTCATCAATATGTTTATACAATTCTTCCGATGCTAATGCTCATTGAAGTAGAAATCAGTAAACCCTAGCTTTCAACTATCTTTGGCTCTCGGATGAATCCGCTTGCTCAATATGAATATTTCTACCATCATCTGGACTCGGTGGAATGACCTTCTTGCCTTTTGCTTAAGAGCCTTTTGAATGAACGGAGCCGAATGCTGGGGGATTTAAGCGATTGCCCATTTGGCGAAAACATCTGTTGGTCATCGCCGCTGAGTAGCCTGGGAGAAGAATAGTCTGGGAGAAGAAAAACTGTCCATTCTTCGGGGTATATCAATGATGATTTTGTCGAGGGTTTTACGAGAAGTCGATGCCGCCCCTTGGTCGAATGCACTGGATCAGTTATCTTCCAAAGTTAGTCTTGATCTTTCTTTACTGTATTCTAATATTGAAGGGTTGGAATGTTTTAGCTAATCTATAATTCACATTTCGGATCTTATTAAATATATTCTCCCAAGCCACTGTAAAAACATATTATTAGGACTACATATTATCAGGACTTTTTTCTCAGTTTTCTCAATCTGTAAGCCTTGGATTTAGAATTGACAACAATTATATTTCCAAGTTACTGAATTCTTTACACATGAAAATGGAAGTATGTTATTAAAGATTTATAAGCGTTTGTATGTATGCTAGATTCTGAACTGTGTTATTCTTTAGATTGATAGGGATAGAACATTCTGTAATCTGCAATATCCATAGAGCCTTACAGTTATTGCCTGTTGCATGAAGAGCATTGCAATCAGCATACCAAAAAGTTCACCAGCTATGCGGGTAAATCTGTTAATAATTGAGCATGCACCCAGGATTGCAAACAAGATCAACAAGAATGATGTCCAGACACATACCCCTGCATTGGCCATCAAAGTGGAAAGCCTCAACACTCTTCCACGGCCCTGGGTGTTGTTGGGTTCTTATTCCCAATGATTCTTCGGAAACGACAGGGACTTTGAAAGCCTCGAGACTCTTCCACGCCCCTGGTTGTTGTTGGGTTCTCATTCCCAGTGATTCTTCGGAAACAAGAGGCAACCCAAGTTAGGATAAAACATAGAGGTCTATTTGGCTTTCACAGAATCACCTTGTGACGCAACTAGACACAGAGATAAGCAATACCCCTCGTTTCATGGAGAATACAGCCACTGTATTCCACCATCCATATTAGCTGTAAAATCAATCCTTGGCAGGGCAAAGTTTTGCATCACCTCTCTCACTAATATGTTTATACAATTCTTCCGATGCTAATGCTCATTGAAGTAGAAATCAGTAAACCCTAGCTTTCAACTATCTTTGGCTCTCGGATGAATCCGCTTGCTCAATATGAATATTTCTACCATCATCTGGACTCGGTGGAATGACCTTCTTGCCTTTTGCTTAAGAGCCTTTTGAATGAACGGAGCCGAATGCTGGGGGATTTAAGCGATTGCCCATTTGGTGAAAACATCTGTTGGTCATCGCGGCTGAGTAGCCTGGGAGAAGAAAAACTGTCCATTCTTCGGGGTATATCAATGATGATTTTGTCGAGGGTTTTACGAGAAGTCGATGCCGCCCCTTGCTCGAATGCACTGCATCAGTTATCTTCCAAAGTTAGTCTTGATCTTTCTTTACTGTATTCTAATATTGAAGGGTTGGAATGTTTCAGCTAATCTATAATTCACATTTCGGATCTTATTAAATATATTCTCTCAAGCCACTGTAGAAACATATTATCAGGACTTTTTTCTCAGTTTTCTCAATCTGTAAGCCTTGGATTTAGAATTGACAAAAATTATATTTCCAAGTTATTAAATTCTTCACACATGAAAATGGAAGTATGTTATTAAAGATTTATAAGCGTTTGTATGTATGCTAGATTCTGAACTGTGTTATTCTTTAGATTGATAGGGATAGAACATTCTGTAATCTGCAATATCCATAGAGCCTTACAGTTATTGCCTGTTGCATGAAGAGCATCGCAATCAGCATACCAAAAAGTTCACCAGCTATGCGGGCAAATCTGTTAATAATTGAGCATGCACCCAGGATTGTGGGTGTTGTTGGGTTCTTATTCCCAATGATTCTTCGGAAACGATAGGGACTTTGAAAGCCTCGAGACTCTTCCACGCCCCTGGTTGTTGTTGGGTTCTCATTCCCAGTGATTCTTCGGAAACAAGAGGCAACCCAAGTTAGGATAAAACATAGAGGTCTATTTGGCTTTCACAGAATCACCTTGTGACGCAACTAGACACAGAGATAAGCAATACCCCTCGTTTCATGGAGAATACAGCCACTGTATTCCACCATCCATATTAGCTGTAAAATCAATCCTTGGCAGGGCAAAGTTTTGCATCACCTCTCTCACTAATATGTTTATACAATTCTTCCGATGCTAATGCTCATTGAAGTAGAAATCAGTAAACCCTAGCTTTCAACTATCTTTGGCTCTCGGATGAATCCGCTTGCTCAATATGAATATTTCTACCATCATCTGGACTCGGTGGAATGACCTTCTTGCCTTTTGCTTAAGAGCCTTTTGAATGAATGGAGCCGAATGCTAGGGGATTTAAGCGATTGCCCATTTGGCGAAAACATCTGTTGGTCATCGCGGCTGAGTAGCCTGGGAGAAGAATAGCCTGGGAGAAGAAAAACTGTCCATTCTTCGGGGTATATCAATGATGATTTTGTCGAGGGTTTTACGAGAAGTCGATGCCGCCCCTTGCTCGAATGCACTGCATCAGTTATCTTCCAAAGTTAGTCTTGATCTTTCTTTACTGTATTCTAATATTGAAGGGTTGGAATGTTTCAGCTAATCTATAATTCACATTTCGGATCTTATTAAATATATTCTCCCAAGCCACTGTAGAAACATATTATCAGGACTATATTATCAGGACTTTTTTCTCAGTTTTCTCAATCTGTAAGCCTTGGATTTAGAATTGACAACAATTATATTTCCAAGTTACTGAATTCTTCACACATGAAAATGGAAGTATGTTATTAAAGATTTATAAGCGTTTGTATGTATGCTAGATTCTGAACTGTGTTATTCTTTAGATTGATAGGGATAGAACATTCTGTAATCTGCAATATCCATAGAGCCTTACAGTTATTGCCTGTTGCATGAAGAGCATCGCAATCAGCATACCAAAAAGTTCACCAGCTATGCGGGTAAATCTGTTAATAATTGAGCATGCACCCAGGATTGCAAACAAGATCAACAAGAATGATGTCCAGACACATACCCCTGCACACCAAAGAGCGGAGAAGTTATCTAGTAAAAAATACATATAATACACAGGAACTGACAGTTGACCCCTGAAAAGCTTGGCAAAATAAATTTATAGCCATCAAACATGATTCATCATCTTGTTTGACATAACAAAGGTCTACAGGGAGATCTAGATTCTATACCATGTTGCCCAAGCCAAAAACAATTTTGGGCCCAAATCTGTTCTTCCTTTAGCAAAATTATACATGAATGTATGCATTATTACAGTTGGCTCAGCCACTCCAAGAATTAGCAACGGTTGACCTCCAAAAATTGAATGTATGATTCCACAGATGCAGTGGAAGCCAAGGTCTGAGCTCCAGTCAGGATGCCACGTGCAAGCATCAAATTCAGATATTAAATTTCAGGTTGCTGAATTTTATTTAGTCTCGCGCTTAATTAATTAAACTGGTCCAAACATTTCTTAAACAAAATTTTCCCGAAAGGTTTGTAATTATGTGAAGGGCCAACAATCTCAAAATCGCTGCAATTCCTACCTGTACTCCTGTGCAGTTGCTCTCCAAATGATATCACGGGAATGGTTGATGCAAAGAATATGTAAGTTGCGGGAGCAAGGATTCTGAATCTGACAAAAAATCACCAGTTAGTGAGTGCAAACAATTTTTTTTATCGATATAGATATTATGGAATCAGTGATCCATTCTCAAGTTTGTTAAGTGCTGTGACCAAAAAATTGAAATGACTTCTCTTCATTTTTAAACCCATGTAGCCGTTAGATTGTAAGCTTCAAAGAGTTTAGGAGGCAGACCAAAACAATTCTCCAAGTAAATATTAACTTTCATATTCCAATTCCAGAAAAAAGAGTTTTTCTAGCATAAGAGGCCAACAAAACAATCACATATTGCAATTCAAGTATTTCAATGTGTAGTATCCTCTTCAAATCAAGATATAAGCACAAAATGGAGACAATAAATTGTAGGGTGTGTCATGTAGGCACTTGTATCCTGCAGTGAAGCCACCAGTGACAATGATCCAGTCCAAGAAAACAAGGTTTTCCACAAACCAATTAACTCTTCTAGAAAAATTAAACAATTCCAATTTAATAATCCTATCGGCCTCTCTTTGTACCTTTTGGGACAATTGCTAGTTACTGGTGCACTAAGAATTTTTAACAAAAACCACTTTTCTAAGGAGAAAACCCATATTTTTAATGTTTTCTTTAATAATAGATATAGTAGGCACCAGGGTATTAAATATTTCCTTAATGCTAGCAAAGGTCCAAAAGTTAAAGAAATACCCCAAATATTGGATTTCATGGGTGCATCTCCCTTTCATCCAAGGGACCACGGACAGTATTTTGAGAGTCGTGAGGAAGCATAATGTTCCCTCATCCTTTAGACCCCTTAAGGCCATTTGTAGCTCCTTAAAATATGTAAAAGACCCAGTGGACCCCAAGGATATGAAAGGTGTTTATTTTGTTCCATGTTCTTGTGGGACCCCCTACATTGGTGAAAATGGCCGCTCTATTAATCAAAAGATTCATGAGCATGCAGCTGGCATCAAGCATGGGAGGACCCACTCTTCAACTTTGGTGGAACATGTAAAAAAGACAAAGCATTATATATGCACCGAGGAGGCCCGAGTTATTGCAAGGATTGCTAGATTTCATCACCATAAGTTTAGGGAGGTCATAAAAATTGAAAAGAGCAAGTAATCTTAACAGGCTGGAAAATTAGTAGTTGTTAGATCCCTGCCCTTTCCTCTTAGCTTTTCTATAGTCTGCTTCTGCATCCTCTCCTCTCCTTAACAGTCGAGCACCTAAAGGTCCTTATCAGTCGAGCCCCCTGTCGGGTCTTGCACTAGGAAGCGCAAGCCCTTTCCTAATTCCTTTTGGTTGTATCGATTTCTATTATTTTATTTTTATTTTTTATTTTTATTTTAATTTATTACCACTGATTCAAAAATTTTTCTTTGAAATTTGTCTCTCTAATTTTCCCCCTAGGGTTTATTGCTTCCTCTTTATGCTTAACAGTGCACATTCACTGTCAATCAAAGCCCATGGGCTCTTATCTTAGGATTCTTATTATTTAAACTTCGTGTATATATAATAATATATTATATATATATATATATACTATATATATATATTATATATATATAATATATATATATTTATATATATATACAATACTTCTTATATTTTAATAAATATCCTAAACTTATTATTATGAATGGGTAAAATTCTTATTGTTTATATAATATATTATATATATATATATATATAGTATATATATATAATATATATATGAAAAAAGTTTTCTCCTAATTTCTGGTCCAGTCAAAAGTTGTTTTTTTATAGCCATTGGAGTGATATGTATCTCTATTTAACCTGTTGCCATGATCTGATTCTTCATCTTGTCTTGACGATGAATCACACTGGTTGGTTTGAAACACATCAACAAATGAATTTTGATTTGATTATCACCAAAAAAAATTCTCTAAAATTTATTAATGTTTTTAATACTATTAAAATTACCAATAATATATCAATATGCAACATCATTAATGTTAACATTAATATTTTGTTATAATATTTTTATTAATATTAATGTATTAATGTGTATATTAATAGTTTTATATAAAAAAATTATTGATATTATAATTAGGATTAAGACTAATATTATTTACTAACATTAGTAATATTGGTATTAATATGTTGTAGCTGCTACAATTGCCTCCTCCCCCACAAAAAAATAAATTGTCTCCGATTCGATTTTGGAGCTTGCCTTTGTCTACAACAACTAGTTTTTTCATTTTGAGTTGTTCCTCGTGATTTCTTAGAGTTATCTTTCCATATGTGTCACTTGTGTTATGTATTAATTGCGACTCAGTCATGTCAATGTTAAATCTCACACTCCTCTATGTTGTTTCAATTTCTTTAGCCCAATTTAATTCTTTAATTAGAAATATTTTCAATCACAATTAAAATTTCCTATCATCAACAATAATTGAAGATAGAACAGTAAATGGAATGATGAAGGAAACAGTTGACACATCAACAAGAGACACGATATTTCGTCAAAGACCAAGGAAAAACCACACAAAGGGGAAAACCCTTTCAAAATTCTTCTTCTATTAGATTGTCATAAAATGTTCAGCAGAAAGTATAATTAGCCCAATACAAAATCATCTAACAAAGATAGCCCAACAATATTCAGATATATGTTCCCATCATCAATCCATATTAGATTCAACTTGTCCCGTTTTCGGTCAACTATGGTTAATTGTGGTCAACTATCAAATTTCTGCCCTAGAGTCCAACCACGTGGAGGAAGAGGGATGTGTGTGGTTGAGACCTTCCAAGCACACCCGTGAGCTTGTTAGTCTGTAGTTGTAGATGGAATTTTCCTGTGTGCAATGTCCGGTTGTGATCCAAAACCTTAGAACAAGTATGACCTTTGAACCTTGTAAGTTCGGACCCGTACAAACCACTTTCCTCGAATTAGCCTTAGACCTGTGTGAACCAATCAATGAAGAAGAGAAGAAGATGATGTTTGGTGATGTCCAAATGAGTTTTAGGTCACTTATATTTATATGCATCCAAGGGTGACCAATTTCCTATTAGGGCTAACCTATCCAAATGTGCATGTGTGGTATTTTCTTCATAAATACACTTTCCCTTCTCTAAATTGAGCGCTTCAATAGTCAAAATTGGTCCTCTTGAAAAGAGGAATCTATTCCCATGGTTGGAATTTGAGACTGAGATGCTAAATTAATGCTCCCTCTCATATAGGTAGAAAATCCAACTGCATCATGTAATAATCATGTGTATCATATTGTCATATCATGTCCCATCTCTGCTCAACTCTATCTGCTGAAGAATTCTCGAATCTAAAGAAGAAGAATCATTGGGGAGCATTAGATACCACCCTCTATAATTTCAGAGAGCACATCTTGATTTGAAACAATATCAAGGATCACATCTCAACCTGAAACTTCATCGAGGAGCACATCTCAACCTGAAATCTCATGGGGGAGAAAAACATCTTCAACCCCATATTGAGCAATAGGTGATATAGGAGATCACATATCAACCTGGAATATCATGGGGGAGAAAAACATCTACAACCCCATATCAAGCAATAGGTGATATAGGGAGCACATCTCAACCTGAAATCTCATGGTGGAGAAAAACATCTTCAACCCCATATTGAGCAATAGGTAATATAGGGGAGCACGTCTCAACCCATCCTATTTCCCACTGATCTTCCCAACAATGATCCTCAAGATTCATGCGGTAGAACACCTGCATCATAATCAACTTGGTTTTTACACTCCCAAGTACACTCTCAACTCATTGGCCAAACAAGGAGCGGTAACCCCAACAAGCCCAACTTATGGGTATGATCCCAATTGGGGTATACTATACAAAGGCCAAGATAGGGGAGCAACATTTATGGACCTATTGTACAGAGATCCCTCAACACTAAGAGCCTTCCATCTCAATTCCTCATCATGGGAGCTCATGTAGGGGGGAAGAGTTGGCTCAGTGTTTTCGATCAATGATGCCCCTTATCAGGAGGGCTCACATCTATCAGTTCAAGCTTCTCTTTAAAGACCAAGTACTTCCCTTTCAGTAAATCCTTAGTTAGAATATTTGTAATCTGCTCATTTTTCGATATATGATGGAGTGTAATGTCTCCTCTATGTATCATGTCTCGAATGTAATTATACCGAATCTCTATGTGCTTGGACTTGTCATGAGATATGGGATTCTTTGCCATATGGATCCCACTCTTGTTGTCGCAATATATCACTGTAGTGTTTAGGCCCTACTCAAATATCTCTCCGAAGAGTTTCCTTAACCAAACTTCTTCGCAGTTAGCCATGCTAGTGGTAATGTACTCTGCCTCTACGATACATAGTGATATGGACTTCTGCTTCCTTCTCATCCAAGATATCATGGTAGATCCAAGGCTAAAACAACATTCAAACATACTCTTCATGTCAAAAATGTTTCCTTCCCAATTAACTTTGGTGTGTCCATGAAGTCGAACATCTCCGACAGAATATCTCAGACCAAGGGTGATCATCCTATGCAAATATCTTAAAAATTCTTTGGAAGCAATCGAATGTGCACGAAGAGGCTCGTTCATGAATTCACTCAACGTGTTCACTACATAGCATATGTGTGTACAAGTGTTCAATAAGAACATTAGAGCCCCAATCAACTCTCTGTACTTAGATGGATTTTCCAAATTGAGTGTTAAACTTCTCCACATAACTTCTTGAAATCCATTCCATCGGTGTGGGCAAGGACTTGCATTCTATCATTCCAAAACTCTCTAACAACTTCACAACACATTTTCTTTTGAAAGGAAAATCTCACCGAGCCTTTGCCACACTTCAAGGCCTAGAAAGTAGTGCATGAGTCCAAGTTCCTTCATATTGAATTCAGAGGCTAACTCCCTCTTACACTCGATCATTAGGGACTCACTACCTGTAAAGAATATATCGTCAACATATTAAAACAAAATTAATGGCATACCTTGGACTACCTTGAAGTAGAGGTTGGGATCGACATTGCTTCTTGTGAATCCCAGCTTCACCAAATAATTGTCTATGTAGGAATAACATGCTTTGGGGGCTTGCTTCAAATGATACAATGCCTTCTTCAACCTACAAACATGTGCCTTTCGATCATATACTTCAAATCCTTGTGGTTGCTCGACATATACTTCTTCTTGTAACATGACATGGAGAAATGTTATTTTCATGTCCATCTGATGAAGTATCCATCCTTGAATTGCAGTAAGAGAAACTATCGAACAAATGGTTGTATATCGAGCCACAGGTGCAAATATATCATCATAATCTTCTCTCTCTTTTTGGGAGAATCATCGGACCACGAACCTTGCCTTATATTTCTCAATTCTACAATTGACTCCATGTTTTATCTTGAATAACCACTTTGAAGTCACCAAATATTTCCCCTTCGGTATTGGTAAAACATCTGATACATCATTCTTCATAATTGATTCATATTATTTAGCCATAGAATCCTTCCAAACTTGTTATTTCATGGCTTCTTTGAAGCTGGGATGATTAGCTCAAATCATTGCCCTCATGGCTGCAACATACCCCTTGTATTTGCATAACTTCTTGCTCTCTCTAAATGATCTTCAAATGGGAACACATCTCTCGTCATATTGTAAATTGTTACAAAGATAAAGTGGCCTCTTCCTGGCAGGAGGATCACATGGATGAGGATCTAAGGGATCCATGGGCTCCATGGGATCATCAACAATATATGTATCAAATTTAGGCACGGAAGAACCGTCTAAAATATCTATATCGTCATTCTTATTCTTAAGAGGAGGAGGCAGACAAAGGTCCCTTTCTTTCTCAATTGAAACATCTTCATCGAACATTGGAACCTAGCTAATTTCAACCTTCCTTTGACCAAGAATATATATTCTAAATTCTTTAGAATTTTCAAAATATCCAACAAACGTACCTTTTCTTCATGTGGCTTCCATCTTGTTTCTTTTATCCTTCGGCAAATGGAAGTATAAGGGGAAACCAAAGATATGAAGATGGGAAACATCGGGCTTGACACCTGTGAACATTTGTCTTGTTGTTCAATGCTTGACGAGGCACCCTATTTTGATCATATATGGCAACATTTGTTGCTTCTCCCCAAAGGAAATTCAACAACTTTTGATCATGGAGCATGGCACTAGTGGCTTCTACAATAGACCTGCTCTTTCTTTCAGCCACTCCATTTTGTTCGAGAGCATCGGGAACAATCATCTCTTTCTTGATGCCTTCCTTCTTGCGAAAAATAATGTCAACTACTTTGAAATGTACTCTCCACAATTGTCAGGCCTGAAGATCTTAATTTTCTTTCCTATTTGATTTTCGACCAAATATTTTAACTCCTTGAACATTTCGAAGGCTTCATCCTTTTGCTTCAAATAATATATCTATCTTTCTTGAGAATTCAACAGTGAAGATGATGTAGTAGAGATGGCCACCAATAGAATGCATGGGCATTGGACCACATATGTCAGAATGAATGAAATGGAGGATGCCATTTGTCTTGTTCTCACTAGAGGGGAATGGTCCTCTTGTCTTCTTTCCATAGGCATAACCTGGACATACTCCAGCATGTTGGGCTTGAACATCGGGAATACTAGAGACCAATTTCTTCAATTTTGGAAGAGCATCATAATGTAAATGGGCCAATCTTCGGCGCCATAGCTCACTTAGATGATTATTATCATGGACTAATGCTAGAAGAGATCTACCAGTGACTCTATAGAGTCCTTCAAATCTCGATACCAATGTGAATGCATCTCTCATAGGTGATATAATAGGCCAAGTAAGAACCTTTCCCTTGATGAAGGAAACCCTCATCCCTTTGTCTTCCAAAGCATATATTGATACCAATTTTTTCTTTAATCTTGGCACATGTATTACATCATGAAGCAAAAGAGATTCCCCAGAATCCAAATGAAATTTGATGGAACCAATCCTCTAATGGGATGAAACATAGTTACCAATCAAACAAGAACTATTACCTCAAAATGAGAACTCTAGCAAAAAAACCCAATTTTTTTTTGAAAAAACAGCGCGAAAACAAAAATTGTTGGTTCTACATCACCACTTTTTTTCGGAGTAAAATTTCAATATTTTTTAGAAATAATAGTAAAAACAATAAAATCTATTTTGTTTGGTGCAAAAACCACCTTGAAATCGAAAAATGTTAAGGCTAGAATAACATTTCGTTTTTTTTTTTTGGGTAAATTTTCAACATTTTTTAGCAATGATATTAAAGATTAAATATCAAGACTATGAAAAACCTTAAAATTGCAATAATTTTGAAGCATGTCATTAAAGATAAAATATCATGTCTCTGAAAAGCCTTAAAATTGAAACAATTTTCAGTCGTGACGTTAAAGATAAAATACTTATAATTGTTTTCGACCATAATATTAAAGATAAAATATCGTGACTTGGAAAAATCTTAGAATTTTAACAATTCTTCAATCATGGAATTAAAACCAAATATCATGACTACAAAAAACCCTAAGTTTTCAATATATTTCAACCATGGCATTATGGAAAAATTATATGACTAAAAAATCTTTAAAAATTAACACCTGAATATAAGAGTCATTATGCGAAGAGTAATTTCTTTTTTAAATGCTAAAGGTATAACTATTTTAAAAT
>APFE031455034.1:0-11166 GCA_000404065.3 Pinus taeda
CTCTCTCAAGTTTTCAAAAGTTCAAAGTTTTTCAAATGGACGTGAAATCACCCTTTCTGAATGGGGACTTAGAAGAAGTGTACATTGAGCAACCAGATGGTTTCATCCTTGGGAATGATCCAAAACTTGTATGCAGACTAAAAAAGGCTCTCTATGGTCTTAAACAGGCTCCAAGGGCTTGGTACTATCAGTTGGACAGATATCTTCATCAACAAGGTTTTTCAAAAGGATCAGCAGATAGTAATATTTATATAAAAATTGAAAATGACAAATTGTTAATACTTGTTGTGTATGTAGATGATATTATCTTTGGCAGCAATGAAGAAGCTATGAGTCTAAGCTTTGCCTTGGTGATGCAAAAAGAATTCGAAATGTCTTTGCTTGGAGAACTGACATACTTTCTTGGATTGCAAATCCAACAAAATGAAGGCGGGATCTTCTTGTCTCAAACCAAGTATCTGAAGCAGATTTTAAAGAAATATGGCATGGAAGATGCAAAACCAGTATGTACCCCCATGGTTACATGATGCAATTCATTGCAAATGATGAATCAACAGCAGTGCATCAACCAACCTACAGGTCTATGATTGGAAGTCTACTTTATTTGACAGGTACTCAACCAGACATCATGCATGCAGTGGGAATAGTTGGAAGATTTCAGGCAAATCCAAAGGAAACTCATCTTCAGGCAGTGAAGAGAATCTTTAAGTATCTTCAAGGAACTCAAAACTATGCCTTATGGTATCCTAGAGATTCAGATCTCACACTTCATGCTTATACTGATGCAGATTGGGCCGGAAGCATGGATGACAGGAAGAGAACAAGTGGCGGTACATTCTTTATGGGTTCCAGATTAGTATCTTGGTTCGGCAAGAAACAGAGTTCGATTGCATTATCTACTGCTGAAGTGGAATATGTAGCTACTGCATCTTGCTGTACTCAACTCCTTTGGATGATGCAGACCTTGCAGGACTGTCAAATCACTTGTACACCACCTATCTCCATCTTATGTGATAATACAAGTGCAATCAGCATTTCAAAGAACCCAGTCATGCATTCAAAGACAAAGCACATACTGATCAAGTAAACACTCTCAGGGAACAAGTGATGAAACAAAAAGGTCAAGTTGGAGTATGTTCCTTCTAAGGAACAAGTTGCTGATATTCTCACCAAACCTTTGCCCAGGGAGACCTTTGAATACCTCAGGCAAAACCTGGGGATAGTTGATGCATCATCTTGTTGTTAAAACTCATCTGTTGGTTGTACGCGAGGTTTATATGTGGGATACGCGTACATTGGATGGTTTATGGATTGGGTGTAGATCAATGGCACCGGTTCAAGGGGAGCACATATAATGCATTGTTGGCATTATGGTAGCACAGAAGGAGATTGTGGATACTGATCTGATCATGGTTGCAATATATCTCTATCTCTTTCATGGCCATGGTAGATTATGGTTCTTCTTGAAGAAATTTATGGAGAATTATGGATCTGGTCAAGGGGAGCAGTATCAGCAGAGCAAAGACTTAAGCATGTTCTCAAGGGGAGAATAACCCTTTGCCCTTGATGTTAAAGGGGGAGAATGACATTGAGGATCTTGAGGTTTCCATCAAGTCCAAAGGGGGAGATTGTTGGCATTATGATTCTGGTTTGGCTCTATGGTACAGGTGTTTTACTTGATGGCAACTCACTCTTGTAGCTAATCTCAGTTCAGGCACTCAAAATCATGGAAATTAACGTACCCGTAGGTAATCCTAGAAACATCCACGGAACCGTAGGTACGCAGACCAAGGAGTGCATGCATGTACGCAGGTGATATGTTTAGAAGGTGCGGACCCCAGTTTCACTCTCTCCAATGCATAAAAGTGTGTGCACATGGGAATCTTCATGAATGGTTCATGGTATTAGCTAGACAATTTTTTATCAAATGGTTCTTGTCCATGGTATTGCATCCAAAAGTGTTGATCCCAAGTATTGGGTTCATGGTATTGTGTTATTATGGTTTTGGACCATGGTATTGAGAAGGTCTTGCCTATAAAAAGGAAAGCAGATCTCTTGGCCACACACTCGTGAAATTTTAATATCTTAAGATCTGAAATTTTAGGTGATTGGTTTTTAAAAGCTAGATCTAAAACAAGGAGATAACTTAAGGTGAATATATTGACATGTCGTGATCTCTCGGCTTCATGAACAGATCTGTGAATCTGACTGACTGTGGCACATTGGAGGACTGTAAATTTGGCCCTAATCAGAAATTCGCAGGCGATCCATAGGTGTAGTGTGGGGGTACGCAGCTCAGTAAAAGGCTCAGTGTGGGAGTACGCTGCGAAGCCAAAGGTGCAGTCCGGGGTACGCAACGCAGGAGAAGGCACAGTGCGGGTGTACGCAATAAGTCAGAAGTAAAGGTGCAGATCTGAAGAAAAGTACGCAGAGTAGAAGAACAACCAGCGCGGATCTGCACAGTTCAGTCTTAGAAGAGCTGCGGATATACGCAGGCCCCTGTTTGTGAAGTTGCAGTCTTATCTTGAAACAATTCTTGATTGTCTTTTATCTATTGCAGCAGAGTTCTGGGTTTAGATTTCTGGTATTACTTTTCTGTTTAGAGCATTCTGAAGAGTTGGGTGATTCATTGCTTCATTGTATAAGGATATTGGGAGATTTTCATGTACTTGATGATTATTTGATGTTCATGGATCCAGTTTGAAAATTAATGAAACGTGGTCCTTAAAGAAGTAAAAGAGAAAAGGGGGTTGTAGCTCCCTTCCAGGAAAGACTGGAAAACGAGAGAGAGTTGTAGCTCTCTACAGGTTGCAGCCTGCGTGCTGATAAAGGACTGCAACCAGTACAAAATCATTGTAAAAGAAGTTTCTAATTGAAAGAAGATAAGAGACTTATTGCAGTAGTGGTTTTCACCCAATGGGTTTCCACCTTATATCTGGTGTTCTTTGGTGTGGACTATCTGTTTTTTCTTGTTTCATGCTCATTATTATATACAAGTTAATGATCAATAAATTAAGGAAGGCATATTCAAAAGAATTTGATAATATTGATTCCCCCCCCCCCCCCTCTCAGTATTATTTCCAACAAATTAGGACTCATCAAACCCTAATTCAGTTGTTACGTGCCCTAGAAAATTCATTACATTGAATGGTTCCTTCTATGAATTTTTTTTGGCCTGAAGCCTTGTTGAAATGCCTCCTTGGGACACTAGCGCAATCTTGGTTAGGGGTAACTAAAGTACAGAGCATGCAGGCCCATTCTAGCCTACATTGTAGTGCACTTAGGCCCTCTTTGACCTACACTAGATGAGATTGAGCGAAATTTGCATAGGGTTCTAGGAATATTCCTTGATTCTAGATGATTCTAGAAGGATTCCATGTCTTATCTACTCCTATGAGCTTGAAATTCGATAGGCTAAGGATCCATTAACCTCATATCCCCTCATCCCTTACTCCATGGAAACTAACTCCAAGTTTGGAAGGCCATTTAATACCCTCATTTATGACAAAACCACCTCCATTTCCTATAAATTGAGCACTCATCATAGTGATCAAGGGGGCTAGAATCTGAAGTTTGTAAGGAAATTATGTCGGTTTCAGAATTGAGTTCATGTTAAGAAATTTTATTCTGCTAGAATGGTGTGCTTTTGATGTGGAGAGGGTTGGACTGAAGTTGGAGGAGTGGCACATGATCGAACTATATTGGGTGATACTCTTCCTTCTACATTAATAAAGAGTTTACTAATTTTCTCATATTATTGTTCATATCTATGATGATTATGTGTTTCAATGTCTTCGATTCCATTGTTTTATAATACATAGATCATGTATGCTTTGATCATTTGTTGTTTATGTTTCTCTTGATACAACTTCTAGTTGAGTGGATTTAGTTCAAGTGGGAGCGACGGGAGTGATTCAAAAGAGATCAAGGAAGAGAAAGACTACAAGTAAGTTCCTTCATCTCACCTATCTACTTGTTGAAGCCCCGAAAATGGGGTCAACAACAAGGGGGATACCCACCCGGTCCGGACCTTAGTTGGCAGCTCCTTATCCTTTTGGTTTAGCGGGTCCGACTGGGGATAACGGGACCAGTTTCCCAATCTGGGGGGTGTGTGTGCGTGTAGAGTTGAATAATGTTGATCTAAGAGTACTTTAAATCTAATCTAATTCAGATTCTTAAACTAACTCTATGCTATTGTAATCTAATGAGAAACAACACATCTAATCTACGCTAACCCGGGATGTATATCTTCTATTATGCGATCTAAAGAGATTTCAAACAATAACTGGTAATAAAGATCATTTAGCTATCATAAGAATAGAAATCAATTAAGATAAACCACTTTGCATAAGAAGTTAGGAAAAACAGTTGTGAACGTCATATCGCATAATAAGCTATTCATATGTCAGACACAAATAAATGACTCCACCGTACAGAAGTTCCAAATGGTAACCCATACATTCATGCAATAACATATAAACAACTGAAAACTGTAAATCACGTAAAGAATATAAGCAAAAATTGCCAAGAGATAAAAGTACCATTTATGACTTATTCTACCCACAAACTTCAAGCAAAAACAATCTATCTCTACTTGTTCTAACATCTACTAAGAGTACAAAAGTGCAACATCAGTAGCAGACATCAAAATGAAAATAAAAGTAAATCTCGATCCATCCATTCATCAAAACATCCTCTGAGGGTGCAGAAGTGCATGTTCCGAGGACAAGTTTTTTGACAAATCTCTGGACCCTTCTCTAAATGCATGAGAAGGGTTAAAATACTACTTCCTAATTCTAATAATAGTGTTTTTACAAAATTTTAGGATACGGTTTTCAAATGACTGTCCTTTTTCTTATCTAAAATAAAAAGAAACAACAAACTTCTAAAAATAAGCTACTTCTGAATTTGGTCCTTAAAACTGAAAGTGTTCATCATGGACTTGAGAAGAGTCGGTTGGCCGACTTTTGCGCTGAGCTGGGCTGCGAAAGCAGAATCTATGAGAGCTGGCACTATTTTCTCGGCTGAGTTTATGATGCATTTCACAGTCATCCATTGATTGTGTGGCTTGACTAAGTATGCCCAGTAACACTCCCAATTTAACATGTTCAATGCCTGGATCGCTTTTCCCTTTTCCTGCGCCTTCTGCTTCCATTCTACCTCCAGTTTTGATTTATTTGGTAGGTACCCCGGGGTGGTTTCTGCGATTAAGTTGGCCCTATGTAAATTCTCATTTACACAGTCGATAAGAATTTTTGCCTGCGTAGCCGCTGTCTCCACTGCCTATTCTGCCTGCCTGATTTGATCGTCCCATTTGTTAAAGAGCAATTCCTTATGACTCTCGTTTATTCTGGGTGCATTTGCTCTTTTCTTTTCATCTTTATCACACATCATTCTATGCAGGGATAAGATAAGTCCATGACAAATCTGACAGAAGTACGGGACAAACTGGGAATCCCATAACATCTTATGATAAACATGTAGAGGTAATGGGTTCTGGGTAGTCCATTTCCAACCCATAGTGTGGAATTTAGACACACAGCAAACAGAATCCAAAATATAGGCAGACAGATAAAAAGGAGGATAGACCCTTTGAGACAAGGATATTTTAGACCGGTAATTCATAACAACTGTGTATAGATTATCAGAGAATATCTTGGCCCAATCCACGATATCGGCGTTGGTGGTAGCGTCTATGAGTGGTAGCCATTCAGACGAAAATTTATTGATGTCCGGCATCCCAAACAGTCTACAAAGCATGGCCGCAGCAAAACAATACGGAGAGGTGAGGGAACCAGTGCTATACATACCATTTTTGTCCTTTTTGAGCGACTCCTCCTTTCTAGTCCAATCTCTAGTGGTCTCTGCCAGGTTTGGGTTCTCTGCTGCAAATTTCTTGAAAAATTGTGCATTATAGGTAGTATGAGGTTCAGGAAGATGATACATAAGCTTTAAGTCTTGTGTGGCGAATGATCCTATGAGCCCATGTCCTTGAACCTTGAATTGTCTGTCGTGTAACTCTGCATTGTCAAGTATCCACTTGATCATATCTGTATATGGTAAAATTTTGGGTCTAGCTGCTATTCGGTTAAGAAATGAACATGCCAGATCCTCTAAGGATGCCTCGGAAGAGTTTTGTGAACCCGCGGCAGTATCAACCTTCATTACTCTAGGATTTTCTTCCTCCAGCAGCCTATATATGCCTTCCCATGTCGAAATTCCTGCGTCTCTGTTGCAGGCAGTGTCTGTATACAAAGGCACCATCTCCTTCGTCTTTTCCTTCACCTCGGAGCCCTGAGCCTTATGTTTCTTTCCCATCTGCTCCTGAGTTCGGCTTTGAATCTTCTTAGCTCTTCGTTCCTGTAGATTACGAGTGAAGTGGAAATGACTGATTAAGAAAGGTGATGGGAGAGTTTTAAATGCAACAGATATATCAAATATGCCACTTTACGTGAAGTAATTCTTTACAAAAGCACGTGTCTTCATTTCATTTAATAACTGACAACTAATCCATTTACTATCATTAAAAGCGCATGATCTTGGGTCAGATTATGGTAAGTGGCTTTTCTTTGAATGGTGCGCCCGAAGGATTCGTGATTATGTGATTCATGATTTACTTACGTAGCATCGAAGATTGTTTCATCGCAAATCGTGCCACCGCACATCGCAAGATCGCAGATTGCACCATCGCAGCGATGGCAACATCGCAGGTCGCAACATCGCAGGTTGCAAAATTTTAATGTTTGCCAAATATTGCCAATTTATTTTTGCGATATGCGATCTTGCGATCAGTGTTATCATAGATCGGTAGACCTTGAGGTTTTTCCTTATGAGCATTACTTCATTGCGATGTGATGTTATGCTTAACATGGGGGCCTTGCGCATACCAATTTTATAGGGGAATGAAGGCATTTCCTATATTTTTGCAACACAATTTTTAAAGACCTATACCTTATCGTAAACTTAGGCTAAAAAATATTCGAAAGACCTTTCCAAGCTTACAATGGTAACCTTATTTTGAAGAAAGAAAAACTTGATTTTTCTCAAAAATTAAACTAAGGGTCCCCGTTCATTCAGTATTTTGGTCAACACTTGAATGAACAAGGGGGGTTGTTGCTGGCCACAACAATTGGTGATTCACTTGGGACAACCAATATATCTGATCTTCTATTGACGTTTTTTAAACTTCTGAAAACAAAAAATTTCTCAGAAAACTTAAACTTTATTATAGAAAGATAAAACATATTATACTTCAAACTGTTAATGATATTTTGTTTCAACCCCTTTCTATTTTAATTGCTTGTATCCTTAGCTTGTCCTTGCCTTTACACCAGCCCTTAGTTGGTCTTAAATAAAAATTAAAATAAAGTCTTCCTTGTATATCAGTCCTTTTTAAATATGCTTCTTTGTCGCAGGTAGAGCCTCTGGTGCTAGCAGGCGTCCATAGCCTCGACAGGGTTACCTATTAACCAGTAATGATCCTTTATCCTGCTTAAGGTTGTTTACAACCTTTCAGAGAAAAACCCATTTTGACACTTTTTCCTTTTTTATTCTCTAAAGAACAATGTCTTGGCTTGGTGGCCAAATTATGACACAGTCATTCACTTGATTTACACTTTTACTGAACAAGCTGGCTCGTGATGAGACCCCTTGTATTTTGATTGCAACAATCTTGACTTGCTGCCCTCTTTTGGTGGACAGTATTGGAAAAGTCAGCAAGTTATAATATCTGTGATCATGATAAGCTGGCTCGTGATGAGACCTCTTATTCTTTGAGATAAGTGTTTTCTTGGATTGTTTCCCTAAATGCTGCAATTTCCTTTAGCAGGGAGGAAGTCAATTTTCTTTCCTTAAGAAAGTTCTGGACGACAATAATAGAGCTTCTTTGAAAATAGTTGTCTCTACAGGGACCCCTTATTTTGTTATTGATGCCTTTCATTGTACTGACGTAAAACAATTCCTTCACTAAGATTGCTTTCTTCAAATTTTTTGGAGTTGAAACTAGTATCATATCTGGATTAAAGTTCTATTGATAATAAAGATCAAGTTTCCAAAAATATTTGATGTTTATAGAAGTAGGAGTTCAAAATCTTGATAGAGAGAAAGATGTCTTTTGTAAACGTCAAATGTTGTTAACCAAAGCAAAATTTATTATGGAGAAAAATATTTAACGAAGTGAGAGGTAGACATTCCCTAGGGTTATGTAGAGAGTAGGGATGATCTCTTCTCTTATTTTTCCTACCAACTATTAAAAGTAAATCTAATAACCTAACTAAACTACTCCTACTCCTATCCTAACTATATACAAAAATTTGACTAGGTGAAATGATATTTCCAGTGGAGCCACCTTCTCATTTTTATTCCTACACGTATGTAGCTTTCCAACATTAGTGTTAAGAACGGAACTTTTCCTGGACTGTTAATGTTGGATGTAAAATAAGAATGTATAACTTCAGTTGGAATTCTGTCTGAAATTTCTTTCTCATGAAAACTTCTTTCCAACTGGATATCTATTGGATCATAAAAATGCGGATGAATTTATGTTCTGGATTGATGATCTTGTAATAGAGGAAGTTCTGGGCTTCCTTGATACAGTTTAGATTTCCAAAATATAGCTCGTCTTTTGAATGTTTTTTGATAAGGTGTTCAATATACCAGAATAATCTATCAAAAGTTTGAAAATTTAAAACACAATCCGATTTTGTACAAAATGAGTGCAAGTGAGAAAGAAAAAAATGATTATCTGTACAAATAAAGTTACAGCACAACTGGGATTGGCTTGTAATATTTTGTTGTTCACAAGAACTGGCTAGGTCTTGTGAATCAGAAGATAAGTTATGATTGTGAATAGGCATGGGGGTTTCTTCATGATATGAATCATAGATCGGGATATTGTCTTGGTCAGTAAAATCAGGCGAATGGTCTTTCGCTTTGAAATGAGGATTGAATGGTATGATTTCCGAATTAGAATATCTCTCATTATCTGAGTTTTGATGGGTTACTTGAGATAAATCAATAACATCATCGTTGTTAAAGTAACCATCATAAATGATTTTACAGGTTTCCCTAGATTCTTCTTTTTCGTCATATATCTTCAGACAAGGAAAGTCAAGTGATTCTTGTTTGAAAATAACCAAAGGATGTTCTATAGCTATCTCTTTATCTTGAAAACCTAATGATGACTTATTTGAATAATCCTCTGTGCTTTTTGAAATATCTTTAATGTTGAGAGGGGAAAAGTTATCATCACTAAAAACATCAGGATAAAGAGAAAAGTGTGATTATGAAACAACGCATTTAAAAATATCGTCATGAAAAAATCTTCGTTCATCAGATTCAACATAGACATCGGGCTTTAGATCATACCTTTGTGTACTGATACTTTTTTAAAGAGAAATAGTTTGCTATTCTAACCTTGGCATCTGCATTTGTTGACTTGCAACGATATTATCTGACCTTGTATCAAAGTCATCTCCTAGTTCCAAGGCAGGCTCTCCTCCAACATCCTCGCTTTTGTCTTCTTGCATTAGGGTATGCATGACTCCGAGGCTTTGGGGACTTTCTTCGTTATGGGCGATTGGTATATTCAAATTGGGATTCTCGTTCATATTAGAAGAAAATAAAACAAAACTCGGACTAATTTCTGCTTGATCAGATATAGGAGGGAGGGAGTGTTCAGCATAATCTAAAGATTCTTCATTTATGAGTTCACTTTCCATATCGTACTTTAGACAATTAAGATGAAATCGCATATTAAAATCCCTAACAGATTCATTTTGTTTCCGTAGATAATCGATTTCATCGTATACCGGGTCATAGTCATAGCAATCAAATTCAACAATGAAAATCTTGATGAATTGGTCCCAGCTGTGAATTGATGCAACTGGGAGGGTTTTGCACCATTTTCTTGCTTCCGCCGTGAATGTAAGAGTAAAAATTTTGCATAAAACGCCTTCATCAATTCTTTGAACATCATAACTTGAAACTCTTTGAATAAATTGAAGAGCATGATTAAAAGCAGAAGAATTTTTCTTACCATTGAATTTTACCTGAGACAAGAGTCTTACCACTTCAGGTGGAGTGTTGGAAGAGGTGGGAACATGGATGCAACTCCAAATGGGAAGTTTGTGAGCACCCATCCAGATTCAAATGTTACAATTAAAGATCATTCCAATAGACACTATGTTCAGGCCCTCCTTCTAGCGCCAAATATGTTGAAGCCCCGAAAATCGGGTCGACAACAAGGGGGATACCCACCCGGTCTGGACCTTGGTTAGCGGCTCCTTATCTATTTGGTATAGCGGGTCCGACTGGGGATAACGGGACCAGTTTCCCGATCTTGGGTGTGTGTGTGTGTGTAGAGTTGAATAATGCTGATCTAAGAGTACTTTAAAGCTAATCTAATTTAGATTCTTAAACTAACTCTATGCTATTGTAATCTAATGAGAAACAACACATCTAATTTATGCTAACCCGGGATGTATATCTCCTATTATGCGATCTAAAGAGATTTCAAACAATAACTGGTAATAAAGATCATTCAACTATCATAAGAATAGAAATCATTTAAGATAAACCACTTGGTATAAGAAGTTAGGCAAAACAGTTGTGAACAACATATCGCATAATAAGATATTCATATGTCAGACATAAACAATATGACTCCACCGTACAGAAGTGCCAAATGGTAACCCACACATTCATGCAATGACATATAAACAACTGAAAACTATAAATCACTTCAAGAATATAAGCAGAAATGATCAAGAGATAAAAGTACCATTTATGACTGGTTCCACTCACAAACTTCAAGCAAAAACGATCTATCTCTACTTGCTCTAACATCTACTAAGAGTACAAAAGTGCAACATTAGTAGCAGACATCAAAATGAAAATAAAAATAAATCTTGATCCATCAATTCATCAAAACCTCCTCTGAGGGTGTAGAAGTGCATGTTCCGAGGACAAGTTTTTTGACAAATCTCTGGACCCTTCTCTAAATGCATGAGAAGGGTTAAAATACTACTTCCTAATTCTAATAATAGTGTTTTTACAAAATTTTAGGACACAGTTCTCAAATGATCGTCCTTTTTTCTAATCTAAATAAAAAGAAACAACAAACTACTAAAAATAAGCTACTTCTGAATTTGGTCTTTAAAACTGCAA
>APFE031455046.1:0-10285 GCA_000404065.3 Pinus taeda
AGCATGTGAATACAGGAGTCGAAGTCGAACATGCATGAACATCGTCTAATTACCAGCCAATGATGAAAGCTGTTAACAAACGTGAGAGGTGCCACCAATAATGACGATGGTCCTCAAGGTACTATAGGTACAATCCACGGTGTGCGAATGAATGAGCTGATGTTGAACACCCGTAGACTCATCCGATTGGAGGCCAATGATGAAAACCTCGCGTCAAACACGAAGAGCCTGCCATTGAGGCATGCAGGCTCCAAGGTACCTGAAGGGAGTCTCTATGTCACCTTCCTAGATAATGAGGTGAATTCGATAGGAAGTGATCTTCGTCGAAGGTGGGCCATAATGTTTCCCACATCATCGACATGAGATGGAAAGAGACAATATGTTTTGTATGAGATATCAGAGTGAGGTTGAGTATTCTTGCAGAGGCCAACATCTCTTGAACATATCGGCGACACAACGACGGATTTGGCAGTATTTGAGGTCAAATGATCAGGGGTCATGATGACAAGATGATGAGCAGATGAATGGTCAAATAGGATAACCCAAACCCATGGAGGCAAATGTGAAATGAGATGAGATGTCCCCACCCAGACACCAATGCAAACAGTGCCATGTTCAAGAGCGACATACTGCCGATGACGACGATTATGATTCCTTTATTTCCCCCACCATTTCTGGCGAGTACCCCGGTTATTTTTGGATGACAAGCTTGACGGGGATAGCATATGCTTGAAGGGCGTCATTTCGTCTGAATCCGATGTCATTAAGTTTTAACGAGTCTGACAAAGGAAGAACTCGGCGTCTTTCAATGTTTAGAGAGTTTGAAAAGACGGCGAAAAGAAAACTCCAGGGGTGTCCTTTTTCGTAGAGTTGTGTCTCTCAAGCCCGAAAAAGTATAAAACAATGCTCGAAAGAACCGCCTGATCATTACGACTGAGGAGTACTTTTCGTAAACAGTGATATTGATTTGAAAAAGTAAAAATGCGACCGATATCACGTCGTTTCATTTCCATTAACAAACCTGAAACGACAAGGGCCCGATGATCTTTTCATTCTTTATACGGTCGGAAAAAGAGTTTAAAAACGACCACCTCTTATTTACGTTTAACGAGTCAAGAGGAATAACTCGGCAATCTTTTCACGTTTAGCGAGTCAGAAAAGAGCTTAAAGGTGACTCGGGTATAGGTTCATTTTTACACAAGCTTGAACCATGGAGAACTTTGCTTGGATTTGGTTTCATGTTTACACAAGCTTGAACTGAAAAACTATGCTTGTTATAAGTTCACATGCACCCAGCATAATGACGCAAAACGAGGTACATGCCCCCCAAGCTTCATTGCATTCAACAAAGTGGATGGAATGAAGGTTCACTTTCGAGATCTTGGAAAGACTCGACTTGTATTTTACGAGATCTTAATCAAAAGACTCGATTTGGAAAGGGGGTTGTTTCATTTTTTAATGAGGTTGACACATTAAAAGAACTATCCTCATAACTCTTGTTTCATTTTTTAACGAGCTTGACACAAGATCAGGAACTATGCTCAACCAATCCTGGTTTCATTTTTTAAGGAGCTTGACATAGGAAAGTGAACCATGCTCCACCCGAACTTCATCATAATGAACAGGAAGTTGGGGCTTCCAAGAGTGGCCCTCCATGTGGGAGGTCAACATCTCGGAAGTCAGGAGCTAAAGCCCCCAGGACACTATGCACGATGGTGGCATCGCTGGATATAGGGATGGGATAGGTGGCCACGTAGTTGATTTGCGGGGGGGAAGATACAACTGGTGGATAAAAATTGGTCCCTTGTGGAGGCCTTCCTAGCATCCAAATTGAGCTCATGATAGCGCATTTCAAAGCTCTTCAAGTATACTTTCCAAAACATCTATAATTTCTTCATTTGAAGCTCATTTGACCCCTCAAAAGTTGATTCTCACAAGGTTGCTTCTATGTGTCCAAAAAGTGGAAGGAAGGTCATTTTTGGGGTGTTTTCTGACTTTTTGGTGGACCAGTTCTGCCCCAAACACTTAGAAAATGCATAGGGTTCATGTAATCATCACTTTGAATCCAAAAATGCAAGCCATTTGTCCATTTGGTTCCCCTAGGAAAAGCACAATGCCAGTGGCTCTGCACATTGAGCTAGATTTTTTGTGTATGCAATTTCCAAAATTTGCAAAAAGAAAAATCTCCTCCAAACCTGACCAAAATTGGTGAGCATCACCATCATCAAGCATCTTGATGAGCCAAGGAAGCTTTAGCAAGCAACCTAAGCCTATCATCCTCTTTTGTTCCCTTTAGAGCCCGCCTTAGCCTAACTTTCATCTGTTTCACCGTCATGTTGCAAATTTTGTTCCGGGTCCTGTAATGGTAGGCCATGTGCCTAATGATCTGGTTGTCTCTATTGGCCTTCTGCAATAGCTTCTCCAAGTGAAAATTGACTCTTTCAAGCCAAATCTCCGTATCACCCTCAATTTCCTTCTCAGTGGGAGTCAAAGTGATAGGTGCCTCTTCCTCTTTCATAGTTGATTTACCCTTGTCACCTTGTCATTTTATCTTGAGAAGTTCCAGCTCCATGAGGACCTTCTTGTCACTCAACTGCTTGTTCTCTTATTCAAGGTATCTGATGACATAATTGGCTCTCTCTAAATTGTCCATCAATGCTTGGACTTGAGCCTCCTTTTCCTGTATGATGATGTCATTTATTGTTGCTTCATCCTGAGCCTCCAAGTCAATTGTCTCTATGCCATGGTGAATATAATGTTGTTATGGCTCATCATGCTTTGTCAAATCAAATTCTCTTTCCTCCTCATCATCAGTATCTTCCACCTGCATCTTTTCTTTCCCTTTGTGCAGCTGCTGCACCTGTACCTGATATGTCGATGGAGAAGGCAAAACCCCTTCCACACCCCGTGGAGTAAGAATTTGCCTATGAGTTGATGAAGAAAGCAAGGTCCCTTCCACATCATGTCGAGCAAACACTTGCCTATCAACCACAAACAATCTCCTTATGCCCCTCTGATATTTCATGTAGGTCCTGGGCACCTCAGTAGCTCTTGTCTCTTTGGCCTTTTCACCTGTCCATGTTTGCAAATTTTGAGGTTGTGCACTCCTATAAAAGGGAAGAAGGAAGTGAGCAAGATTGATTAGGAATAAGGGAATGGGAGATGACCTTCTGAGGTGTTTGGTGGGCTAGAAAATGAAGGGGAGGGTATGAATCATGAAAATGAGGACTGTAAGAATGGATGGTAATGCCTTTTGGGTTATCAAATGCTCCTAGTACATTTATGAGGCTTATGAATGAAGTGCTGAAAGAATTTATTGGTAAATTTGTAATAGTATATCTGGATGATATATTACTTTACAGTAGATCTAAAGAGGAACATATGAGACATCTGCATTATGTCTTACAGAAGCTGCAACAAAAAAATTTACTATTAAATTTAAAGAAATGTTCATTCATGAAAGAAGAGTTGGTATATTTGGGCTTTGTTGTTTCTGCTGCTGGATTAAAGGTGGACCCAGAGAAGATAAAGGCAATCATAGAGTGGCCTTCACCGAAAAGTGTTTTTGAGGTAAGAAGTTTTCATGGTCTTGCTAGTTTTTATAGAAAATTAATAAGGAATTTTAGCAAGATCAATGCTTCTATTATTGGCACTATAAAGAAGGATAAACAACCATTTAAATGGATTGTAGGTGTAGAACAAAACCTCCAACTCTTAAAAAGAAAGATATTGGCGTGATGCTAGTGGAGAAGATAAACCTTTTCAAGTGAAATGTGATGCTAGTGGAGAAGATATTGGCATTCTTTTAAGTCAAGAGGACAGACTTGCAGCTTATTTCAATGAAAAACTAAATGAATCAAAGAAGAAATATTCTTCTTATGATAAGGAATTTTATGCAGTTATGCAATCATTGAAAAAGTGGAGACATTACTTGATGTCTAAGGAGTTTATACTTTATTCAGACAATCATGCACTGTAGTACGTTATGCAACAACCAAACCTTAGTCAGAAACATGTTATATGGGTAGAATATCTTCAAAGTTTTAATTTTGTATTAAAGCATATAAATGGCCAATCAAATAAAGTAGCAGATGCCTTAAGCAGAAAAAGTATCCTAGTTCAGGAAAATCAAATCCAAGTGTTGGGTTTTGATTTTCTTAAAGAATTATATGAGAAAGATTTAGATCTTAAAGAAACATTTGAAGCTTGTAAAAATCCTATTTTGTTAGACAGAAGTAAGTGGCTGGATTTTTTCTTGCAAGAAGGATTGTTGTTTAAAAGAAATCAGATGTGCATACCAAATTTCTCTATGAGGGAAAATTTAATTAAGGAGAAACATAGTGGTGGACTTAGAGGACATTTTGGTCTAGGCAAGACTTATGAACAATTGAATCGGTTTTATTTCTAGCCGAAGATGAGATCTGAAATGGAGAAGTATGTAAAAAATTGTAAAGTCTGTCTGTATGCAAAGGGAAGGAGCCAAATCACAGGTTTGTATGTTCCATTACCTATTCCAAATAGACCTTGGGATATGGTAAGTATGGACTTTGTTTTGGGTTTACCAAAAAATCAAAGGGGAAATGATTCAATTTATGTTGTGTTTGACAGATTTTCTAAAATGGCACATTTTGTTCCATGTTATAAAACCAATGATGCTACTCACATTGCTAATCTATTTTTTAAGGAGATTGTAAGGTTGCATGGGATACCTAAGAGCATTGTTTCAGACAAAGACACTAGATTTGTTGGTCATTTCTGGAGGACCTTGTGGAAGAAACTTGATACTAAAATTAGTTTCAGTTCAACGTATCATCTTCAGACTGATGGACAGACTGAAGTTGTAAATAGAAGTTTGGGTAATCTTCTGAGGAGTCTTGCAGGTGAACATCCAAAATAGTGGGATCAAATTTTGGCACAGGCTGAATATGCTTATAATGATTCTCCTAATAGGAGTACATGGTAGATTCCATTCCATATAGTTTATGGAATGCACCCAAGAGGAGTGTCTGAATTAAGAGACTTGGGAAAAGGTGAAATGAGAAGTGCTAAAGGAGAAGATTTTGCTTTAGAGATTCAAGCAATACATTGAACAGGTAAAATAGTAGTTACAGGATAGAAACATAAAGTACAAGAGAAGAGAAGATTTGAAGAAGAGAAAAGTTAATTTTGATGTTGGAGATTTGGTTTTAGCACACCTAAGAAAGGAAAGATTTCCAAAAAGGGAGTATAACAAGTTAACATTTAAGAAAATTGGACCATGTGTAGTCTTGAGGAAATTTTCTGCAAATGCATAAGAAATCGAATTACCCCCTAACATTGGAATATCTCGAATTTTCAATGTTGCTGATTTGTACAGGGATGAAAATAGAAATGCAGATGATACAGAAGAAGAGAAAGAAGAACAAGAGGTTGACTGGGAAAACAGCTACCTACAACAAAGGCATTGTAGCCAGAAAAGATTTTAGATAAGAGATTGTTTAAAAATATAAGAGGACGGGAGTATTTTCAGTATTTGATCAAGTGGAAGGATCAACCAATTGTTGATGCTACCTGGATGACAGATGCCATGCTACAGAAGTTGGGCATTTCTATAGAAGAGCTCATGGATAGGAGCCCATGAAGAATTTTGTCCTCAGGAGTCTGATGCAGGAGCATGAGGCTTGAAGACAAAATATTTTGAATTTTATTCCAAAAATACAAAAAAGTTTATAAGAAAAGGAGTGGGATCCTTAGCTGTCACTTTACAAAGCTTTCTAGATAGGATTTGAGCTAGAATTTAGGGATTTGAATTATCTTGTAATTAATTCAAGTATGTAGGCTTAGTTGAGATTCGTGAGGAGAATATCATGTAGATTAGATATTATCTAGGATTAGGAAGATTCGATCCATTAATTTAGGATTTGATTGTTGTATGTACATGTATTTATGTAATTTTTGAATTAGTATAATGGGATTTTGGCTAAGGAGGATTGGAATGTAAAATTTGGAATCTTTGTGTATCTCTGTGAGTACTATGCATGAATGGTCGAATCGCGGAGGGTTTAATTTCCTTCGTAATATTGCTGAGTTTTGTTGATTTCCAGTTTGGCCCCTTTAGAATTATATTTTATATAGTCTTATGTTGTCGCATCTAAATATTCACTCACTATGCATTGAACCAACTTGGATATATTCGAAATCATATAATATAATTTAGAGATAGACTATGCTTGGTGGAAGTGCTAAGCCTTGGTAGAACGAGGAAACCCTAACAAATTCGTTAGAAACCCAGGAGAAGATTTGAATCGTCTAATCGACAGATCCAATATATCTAAGGGTCATCATGTGCCAACAAGTGCAGACGTTAATCAGAATAGAAGAGTGGTCTTCGTAGGTGTAAGCAGTACTCGCGTGGTCTCAAAATGGTAAATGGTATTTTGAAAATTCGCGCAATTAACCTAAGGGGTTGACACGTAGCACGGGAAAACCACTTTTCTCGCACGCCCTCGACTTGTTATGCATCGTGCAAGATTTCACACAAGATTACACGATAGTCGTTGGATCAAGCAGAATTGGAGATCGGCCAAGCTAGTTGGCAAACGGGTGACACAATAGCCGTTTAATTAAATGGGTCATATCTGACAGTGATTACGCCAGAAGATGCAGGTGAGTTAATTTAAATTTCAGATGCGATAAGGTTATGAACCGGGGTTTTAGTTCCTTTTGGTTCTGGGGTAAATTTGAAGGTTTGCCATACACTGAGTAAATTAAATAGTTTTACTATTTTAGCAAAATAATTAAAGTTGGAGGTTGATGATTGATACTCCAAAGAAAACCCGAGAAGAAGTTCCACCTGAACTTGAAGAAGTAGTTTCTAGTTTTGAACGATTATCCTTAACACCTGCAACCGATCGACCACTAGGTTTCAAGTTTCTCAACTCTTACTCTTTTGAATGGATTCCACTTAACAAGGATTGCTTTCCAATTAAAGAAATACCTAAGAGATCTCTCAAGTTTTCAAAGTTATTTGTGAACCGTGCTAACCTTGTCACATGCAGTGTGTGTGTGCGTGTGTATTCTTCTTATGAATCTCTAAAGATACAATTGGAGTTACAATGTTCCTCCCAACCAATAAAATACTCTCTTAATAGTTCCCCCAAGCTCTAGGATCCTTTCCTATTAGGAAACAAATCAACAATATTTCATAGTTTCACCTCCTCAATCCCTAGCAATGTATTGCTAATTATAGGCTAAATTCCTTTTCTACACAAGTACATTCTTTATCTCCCATTGGTACCTTGTTTTCAACTTCAAATTTCCTTTATCTCCTACAAAAATTTTCTTAAATCATCTTACCCACATGACATTTTTCTCCAGTCATGATAAATCTAGTGGTAGGAAAAACTTTCCCCCCCTACATGGAGCATTTTTCTTTTTAAGTCACTTTCCTTTCTTAGACCATAAATAATTCTAACTATTTCATGATAGTTGAGAGCCTAACTAATCACGTGGTGGCTCCTATTGTATTTCCAAATAAACAAATAAGTGAAATAATATTCCATTCATTACAATATATTAACATTTACATCCGTCAGTCAAATTTAATCTTGGCCATACTTTGAAAATATTAACAAGTGTATATAAATAATGATGTTTGCAAAACCACTACACTAGGGACATCACATCTTCCCCCCTTGAAATAAACATTGTCTTCAATGTTTCGTCTGCCTTTATCACTTTTGAAAAGTGTAGTCAATGTTTCTCACATATGTCTTCCATTTCCAAAGTAGCCTCCTCATGGTTGAAGGGCTTCCATAGCACTTTATCTTGGTGATGGCTCAATTTTGGAGTAAAGTTTATTCCTGTTTCAAATTCATATTCAATTACAGGATGTCTTCACACATGCTAAGTAGACATTGTCTATTTTCATTAATGCACCCAACAAGAGTCAAAAATATCAATATAAGCACATCATCACTAGTAATTAATATCAATAAATTGTGTTGTACATTTATCCAATGAATATTCAATTAAATTGGAATCCATTAAATGAATTCACTACAAAATATCAAAACATGAGAATTACCAATTCTATTTTTATACCATTCATGCAATAGTCATAATATTTTTAAGGATTAATTACTTACCATTCCATTCATGATGTCTCATCTCTAATGATTTGTCACATCAGAAAACATCATTTTTCTTTTATCATGATACATTAGCCATGCATTGATAAACTTAGGACCAATTTATTTCTATTTCGTCTTCATGGCTTATATATCATTGCCTTTTTGTTCAAATCGACTCAATCATGTCCATTTTAGTTATTCTATCATTTTGTTATGTTCTCTTTTTGTCATTTATTTTATGCTCAAGGTTGGATTAGGGTTTTTCCTCTCAGGTTGGGTTTATTATTCAACTCCTCTTCTAGAGCTCTCTTAACTTTCCCCTTCTCACACCCAAAAAACCATCAAGGCCAACCATAAAAGGAAAAAACAGAAGACACCACCATAATAATACAAAATAAAACAAAAGAAGTGATATGGCCATGCTCAAGGTCAATGAAAACAACAAGAAAATTTGTGACAGCAAAAACATGCAAACACTTTTCCCCATGCCTCATCCCTAAATTTCCCATAAACTCACTTCCTAGAGTTCCATATTTTTCTATATTACATATTATTAGTTAAAGTGTCTAGGGGTTGTATGTGCTTTTCTCTATGCAACAGTCATGGGGTTCTTCACCCTTTCCCTCTTTGGCATATCAATTGTCTCAAAACACATCATGTCATTATTGTTATCTTAAACATAATAATTCCCTCCTGTAATATTTTAAGCACATATTCATATCATGCATTTAATCAACCATTCAACAATACTTCAAATGTTCCTACAATGTAAGAGTTATAATCACTATTTTAAAATACTTATCTAGAGAACCACTGATAGATAGGACACTACTATCTATTACACTCACTATGTTGGCACAAAATGCATGTCAACAAACATAGGGTTATTGTTTCCAATCTCCCATCAACACCTTATTTGTCATAGCCTTGATTCCTTAAGACTACATACAACAATTTTATTGACACCCTAACTGGTTATCAATTTGTTCTTGGTCACATGTTTACCATTACCCACTATCATTCATTTAACTCATATTAGGACAACAAAATCCCCATATTCTTTATGCATGCACATTCATTATTATATACACCTATATTTCATTATTTAATATCTATTCAATGAGCATGCATCTCTGCACTGTTTTATCTTTTACATTTTTATCATGCTTATATTGTCATTCACTAGATTATGGCATATTTTCAAGAAAATACATCAAACTAGAAAATTCTAGGTTAGGATATTTCCCCTTCATAGTTATGGTTGCATCATTCATGCATAAAATTTTGCAATTTTGTTGGCTTACTCCAGGGAATCTAGTTGGCATCTCACTTGTTTATCCTACTGCATCAACTTAGAACAATATTTAGATATAGGAGTTATAGTTAACAATCAATTCAATAAATCAAAACTTTCTTGTCATGTACAATATATTTTAATTTTCAAGAACTTTTCATGAAATTTTCTTCGGAAGGAAAGGAAGTTGAATTAAGGGGTATCACAGGGAAACCAGGAAACATAATCAGCTCTAACGAAATGACAAAGATTCTAAATAAAGAACAATGAGTTGTAATTTCACAATTATATTCTCTAAAGGTTCCCACATCGAAATCATCTATTTCTCCAGATCTCCAAAAAGTCTTGGACAATCATTCCAAAGTATTTGAGACTCCCAAAGGCCTCCCACCTATTCATGATCATGATCATGCTACTCATTTGATTCCAGCTAGTGTTCCTCCAAACATCAAACCTTACAGATATCCATATGCCCGAAAGAGTGAAATTAAATGTATGGTTGCAGAAATCCTAGAGGTTGGTATAATTATCCAACCAAATTCGATAAACGAAGCAAGTGATGAATGGAATAATGTCGAAGCAATGTGGGGACTCATTCAAAAGTTGCAGAAGATCCCAATTCAAACAATATTGCTAGAACTTGACGAGGAAGGAAAATTCATATTGGAACCTGGAGCAATCACAAAAATAATAACCCGACAACTACAAAATCGATCAATTCCAGAGTATCTCATCAACTGGAAGAACTTACCCACTTGAAATTCCACATGGGAGGACAAGAATTTTATACAAAAGCATCCATAACTACTCAAGCATTGAGGACAACACTTTTTGAAGGAGAGGGGCATGTTAAGTCCCTATACTACTAGTGTAACCCCTT
>APFE031455046.1:29141-45441 GCA_000404065.3 Pinus taeda
GTTCTTATGTTCTCAAATTTTACTTTGGAAAGAAGTTTAGGACTGGAGAATTGATATTTGGTTTATTTCCATCAAGCACTTATAATCTGGTCTTGCAGTTTGGTTAAAATGAACAAATTGAGTACAAGACTTTGCATCTCCGCACAATGTCTTTAATGTTATGTGGAGAAGACTGAATGTTATCTACTAAGGCATACTAGATCATATTGATTGACCTATAATATTCCTGGAGAGTCCTAGGTAAGGGTATTCTGAAGGATAGTGGTGGTAGTTTGGAAATTTTTTGGGACTCTGATAAACTTGGTGGAACAATATTATTGGGAATATTGCATCATTTCTTTTAAATTCATTCATACATATCAACTTACGCCATCAAGTTACTCTACGAAGCTCCAGGAGTTGACTTCGTTTTGCAAGTTGATTGTGGACATTGAACGTCTGTGAGGTTTAGAAATTTGTCTTACATCAGGAGGTGTATCAATTTCATCTTTAAAAATGGTTCATTTTCTTCTATTGATTTATATTGACATCGAATTGATTCTTTCTGAATATGGATTTCAATGTAGGAACCTCAAGATGCTGTCTTGAATACCACTTTGTCATTTTGTTCTATCAATATGTATTGATAGAACAAAACGCAGATATGTGGAGACCTTTTCTAGTAGAGGCTATATCTCTTATACTCAAATCAGTATCCCGCATGAAATGCAGTATTTTCGGGGTTCCCCTGCAGAGACAAAGCTAAGAGCAGAGGTAGCTTCAAAAAGGTTTGATGCTTTTGAGTAGCCCTTTCTTATGGCTTATAGATGAATGCTAATTTTCTTTCTTATTTTGGGATGCAAATATGATTATCTATTACCTAAACTTCAGCCAATGAACCAAACTTGCTTTCTTATAAATTTGGTATGAATCAAATGGGTATATCCCCTTTTTGTAGATGATGATTTTGAGAAGTCGAGAATCAAGTAGCGACTTGCAATATGCAACCAAAGACCAAGTGGGCACATCTACTTTCTTAAATTGTTATTTTGAGAATTAGATAGTAGCCTTGGGAGGCTCATCTTTTCTTTCTTTTGAGATGTAATTATAATTTTGATTTACTTAAATGTTATCCAATGAACTAACCACGCTTTCTTATAAGTTTTTCAGGAATCAAATGGGTATATATTTTGGTTTTATATTGAACGAATAATCAAATGAATCAATCATTCTTTGGTCAGGAATCAAATGAGTATACATATTGGCTTTATATTGGACTAATAATCAAATGAACCCACCATACTTTCTCATACGTCTGCCATGAATCACATGGGCATAACTTTCTTATACATCTGCCATGAATAAAATGGATATATCTTTTGGCTTTATATTGGACTAATAATCAAAGGAGTTAGACTTAGACTCCACCAGCTTTGTAAAATATTTAAATTTTAATTAAAATATATTAAATTTTAATTAAAATATATTACGATACACAAAATATATATATATAAACAATAAATTACAAAATATACTGAAAGATTCAAATAGGGAAAAAGGATACAAATTTTTTTCCTTGGTATAAGTAAAATTTAAAACTTTGAAGCTTTTGATGTATTTAACATATTGGATGACTCAACTTTTTTGAGATTGAAAACAATAGATGGCACTAATTTGGACAGTTCTGCTTTGAAGAGATAAAGCAGTTTGTATTTTCCATTTGCACAATTTTAGATAACCATTGATGGATTCCCTTCCTCTCTAAAATAAGCATAGTAAACATGCTTTATATACCAAATTAAAGTCCAAACTTATACAAACAATGATTGATAAATAAGGGCAACCAACCCTAGAAATATTTGAGATATAGTGTCAGGGTCTTTCGATTCTTTCGGTTAATGAGTTGAAGTCATTAACTGATGGGGTGTGTCAGTTAGGGTCTGATTAGGCTGAGTCAACAAATGGAGTCATATATTTTTGACTTGACGAAATTAAAACAATAGCTTTTGAGTGATTTGGGATGGTTTTGAAAATAACTGTTTTTATTTTTTTTGTTTAGTTTCATATTCATGTTTGCAAAGTATACAAATCATTTGGTATAAAATAAAAAGACTTATTAATAGGAATGGGAAGATAAAAGTGTTAATGTAGGGCCAACTTATGTTGCCACTTGTGAGAATATAAATTCACCAAAGTATACATGGGCCTCATTACATTGATACGACACTACCCTACTTGGCAACTTGTTCAAAGCTGTCCGGTTCTATCTATATCAGCCAACGAAGAAAACTAATGAATTCTCTCTAGATATAGAAGAAAAAGAGGCGAGGCTGGGGTTCAATGTATGGTATACTAGGGTGTTTGAAAGCTCCTCTGAAGGCGTTCTTACAGCTCATAGCCGCAGAGGTCTGAATAATAGATATGCATATTTATGGTACTGTATATATGGCAGCACGCTGAATTATCGACTGAATATATATACAAGTTTGAAGGTATTAAATCTTGAGGCCATAAGGAAGTATTTAGAGTATTTTTAGGAATAATGGAAGACATTCGTGGTGATCCATTCGAATGGCTTTGCGTCGATGTATTTGCTCTAGTGTTGGCATTGCTGGACATTGCGAGCTAGGCTAAGAGCGTATAAGTCTCCAGAAAATGGAAATTTGGGGTTGAATCAACATTTTGTAGGCAAAAAATAGCCGAGCGAGAGCTTTGGAAATCCAAAATTTACAGTGAGAACAATTTTGCATCAGATTTAACTAAGAATTACAGTCTATTGCCTCTCTCTGGAAGCAAGAGAAAGATGTTGGGTAAATTATTACATTACAATCAATTTTTGTTTCAAGAACTAGATCGCATTAATTAAAAACCCAAATATACAATGGAATAGATGGTAATCACTGCCAGTAATAAAAATATAATTAAATTAGTAAAATAATAAAAATATAATTAAATTAGTAAATATAAAAATATAATTAAAATAGCAAAGTAATTCATGTTTATATATGTGTAAACACCATGCACATTGCATGCAAGCCATGTGCTTGTGTGTAGCATTATCATGCTCTCTAGACTCGCCTCATACATTACATGTGTTCGCCTATGTAAAATATACATAGGGTAATGTAGGGGTTCCTTTCCGGTAACCACTCGATCCAACCCTGCCTTCTGCACTTCATTTGCACTATATGTTTCGGTAAGATTCCTCTTTGAGTATACTCTCGGTGATGGAGGGCTTGTAACCCTTCCAATGTTCACCATTGTTGGCTATTGTCGGTTGTCAGGAGACCACCGCTCAGGTGAGCGGCCACACATTTTATGTTTATTGTGTTATTATTGCTGTGATTTGCTTCCCATTTTTTGTGTTTGGGATTCTAATCCACCTTGCATTTGGTTGTTAATAGGTTACAATGCGTACACGTTCTTCCTTTGCAAGAAGGCTCAAACTATTAGGGTTTGCTTCAGGGTAAAATCTCTGACGTATTTGTTTTCATTGTTTTGACTGATAATTTTCTGAGTGAAATATAAAGAAAGAATCTTTTTAGTAAACTTTATATATATATGAAAAAACAAAAATTCACACTGTAGCCAAATTTCCAAAAAAAATTATTGTGGACATTAAAAACGCCATAATGTAGAGAGTACACTTTTAAATGCAAATGATAGTCTTTTCAGGAAGCTTTAAAGAAAGTTTATGGCGCTCTAAATTTTATAAAGTTAACAACGCTCTAATTTATATACATTGTTTTAAATGCTACTATCTTTTTTTCTGCTTTAAACTTTTGATCTTTGCCTTGAAATAAATTTTAAAGAAAGATTACGGTGCTCTGAATTTTATGAAAGTTACGGCTCTCTAATTTATTTACATTGTTTTAAATGTAATCGATGTTCTTTCTCTTTTTAATTTCTGGTCTTTCCCTCAAATAATTTTTAAAGAAAGGTTCAGGCACAACAAAACTAGATATTCGAAGTGACATATGGGAACTTAATAACACAAACAAGGTTTGTATTCCTGTTTTTTTTTTCTATTTTTACTGTAACTATTTTACCATAGATTGAATAATTGCTCAAATTTGGAATTTGAAAATACTTGGAATTTGAAAACAAATTTGAAAATACTTGAAATTTGAAAATACCTTTCCCTATGTACTGTACTTGCAGCACTTGCAAATTACCATAGATTGAATAATTGCTCAAATTTGGAATTTGAAAATACTTGGAATTTGAAAACAAATTTGAAAATACTTGGAATTTGAAAATACCTTTCCCTATGTACTGTACTTGCAGCACTTGCAACAAGAGGGTTAGCACCAGGGCCAATGGTTGAAGAGGCAGATTCTTCCTTTGGTTCTGTCACGTTAGGGTAAGACTGCAACAAGAGGGTCAGGGCCAGGGCCAGGGCCAGTGGTTGAAGAGGCAGATTCTTCCTTCGCTTCTGTCACGTTAGGGTAAGACTACTATTTAGTTTGCGCCTCTTCTTCAGAGCTCAGGAGGTTGTCCAACACTATAAACCTATGCTCAAGTTTAAGATGGACCAGCATGTGTGGCAGGTGTAAGCAAGTTGTGTGGCGTGTGGCAAGTGTTAGTGTCGTGGCCTGTGGCAAGTTTTAGTGTCAAGTGGCAAGTATAAAGGAGCATCAATTTGGGAGACGTATGAATGGAAGTGGATGTATGAGTTTTTTGAAACTTTTATCTTTTTTGAAAGTTTGGATGAAAGTTTGGATAAAAGTTTGTTAGCAATTTTTGAAACTTTGAATAAAATTTTTTTAGCCATATAATATTACCTCGAGACACGTGAAGGTTCCAATAAGAGTCTCAAATCAAAACTTACGATAAAATTTGCGTGAAGGGAAATTGCAACCCGAGACTTTGGTTAAATTTTGATAACGCACAATTTTTTTGGGTCAAAAGACCGATTAATGCTTGGTCAACGCCGTATCGATCGCTAGAGTCCCTGCATTGCCGGAGGCAGGGACTAATAACTAAATGTTTTATCCAAATAATTTTAGAAATGGAAATTAACGCAAGAAACCCTAATGTTCGCACTAATTGATAGTTGTATTAGGATGTTGAAATCAGGATGTAATTGTATATACATTTATTAATATTCAATAAAAAGATAAATTTTTATGGTAAGAATAATATTACAGATTATAAGGCACCACCCAATTTATAGAATTACTAAACCATATAATGTAAATAAAATATATTCTGAATAGAGTATAATAATTTCATAATGTAAATAATATATAATATTTCTTTTCATATAGATAATAATTTTAGAATTTATAGTTTTTACTTTTCTTTTCAATAAGTTTAGAGAATGTGCAATCGCTATAAGGATTGTCTTTAAGTTTTGAGTTAATAAGGTGCTTTGTGTAGAGTTAATATGATAATTCTAGTCATAATTTAGATTACTATTCATTTTTAGAAAGAAAAATACATTTTATTTTTTTATTTGAATTTCCTTGAAATAATGCAAATAGAGTAAAATAATTTTATTTCTCTTCTTTAAAAAGTAAGAATTTTTATAATTTACTATTTTGTTTTCCTTTCTATAAGAATTTTTAGAATTTACTATTTTATTTTCCTTTTCATTTAGAGCTTTTAGTATAAAAATCATATTCTTTTTCATAATATGTATCATTTTTGTGCAAATTTATGAGAAACTAATTTGAGTTATATACCTTGTAGAGGTGTTCAAAATGGAAACAAATTCTAATTCTTGAAGTGCAAGATCAAGAAAAAGAAATATTTGTTTTCTTTTGATTTAGATTGGAGTATGATTGGAGGTAACAATGTGGCTTGGATCAAATCAAATAGATATAATGAGTTTGTTATTGGGAAGAGTGACACATTTCTTTTCCCATAATATACTACTTCTAGTGTAAAAGTTATTGAACAATAAAATAAATATTATTGTTATAGGTGAGTACGCCTAAGATTTCCTAAAGAGTATAGGAAACCAAATATCCATGTTAGATGATGGATACATTAATTTTATACTAGATACCTCTATCTTGATTTAAAATCATTGTTGTAAATCTAGAAGAATGAGGAATGGTTTTGAGTAGAGTTAGTGATTTAGTGAGTTGAATGTTTTTTTTATGGTGTCTAAACAATCTTAAATTTTTCCCATCCTTTATTACAAGGATTAATGGATAGGTAATGCAAGATAACCACAACAAAAATCTATAGTAAAAGTTAGCAAGACCTAGTAAGTTGTAGATCTATTTTAGTGTCTTAAAGTATGACCAATCACAAATAATTTGGATCATGGATGTATTTAAATGCTTTCCATGATCATATATAATGTACCATGAATAATGGCTCTATTGCATATTAGATGAACACTTCCCAAAATTGGAATGTAGCTTTTGTTCATGACAAAATATACTTAGTAATTGTTAATTATTATTCATTTGATCTTTTCATGTTTGGTTGAAGATGAGGATGTCATCTAAGTAGATGACCATAAAATGGGTAGTGAATGGACACAGAATATCATCCATTAATATCATGAACATTGTTGACACATTAGTGAATCTAGAGAAAATTAATAAGTAACCTTCACTATATTTGAAGCTTGTCTCCTATGCACTAGTGTTCTCAATATATATATGATGATAACCTAATATAAGATCATTTTTCATAGAAATAATAAAAATAAATAAAAAAATAACACCTTTGAGCTAATTAAGCAAATAATTCATATGGGATATCAAGTTTTGACTCTTAACTATGATTTTATTCAAGGATCTATAGCTAATAAAGAGTTACCATGTACAGTGATTCTTCTAAACTAGTAAAAATGGGCTCTTGTAAGGTAAATAATTTGGTTTAATGTGGCACTTTTGTATTATCTATTAAATTTAGGGCTTAATATCATTATTCTACATAATAAAGCATCCACACATAAGTTCAATTACCATAGGGGTTCTTATTATCATATCAATTACTACCAAAAGAAAATTCTTTTAGGGTTAGTAGGAGGGGGAAGGGTCCTTTATGGCCTTGATGGACAAAAGGAAGTAGAATACTCATGGGGATTTGGAAAAATGGCCAATAATCTCGAGTTAGCTCATGCTCTCCTTCAATGAATCCAGTTAGCAAAAGTGAACCAAATCTCATCCCTCACTGTGATAGGAGACTCTCTCCTCTTGATACAACATTTGGTGATTTTTTATCTAATAGAAAAAGCATCGAGACACCTTGTGAAAAGATTCAAGGTAGTAATGAAAGGATTGAATGATGTCTCCTTTTTTCATGTGCTCCAAGAACTCAATAAAATGGAAAACAAATATGCCAATGAAGGTTTCTAGCTAGAGATTGGAACCCTGGTGGTCAATGAGCAATCCACGTATGCACAAATCCCTTAAAAGGGGCTATGAATCTCATACAAGTCAAAATAAATATAAAGTATTTGTGGGACGATGAATTGGATGCTTTATGATAACAAGATGAGGACTTGAAGAAGCACATTGAGGATTGAAAGACTCAGTTGAGGAATATGGAACACTACCAGTTAGACTCGACAAGTTCCAACTCTCCAATGCCAGTTAAGTCCTTTGACTTAAACAATCCTTATGAATGCATGGGTAGCCTTGTTATCATGACAAATTAAAGGACATATGGCATGTAAATTTTGTATGTTGAGAGATCAATTCTGTAAGTTTTTTACCTACAAACCACCATTTTTTTTTAATAGTATAAGAATTATGGTTGAAATAGAAGTAGTAAGAATAGTCAGGAATGAAGATTGGGAAAAAAATAAAAGCACAAGAATTGCATCTTTGGGGCAATTTAGCTACATCTCTTGCACAATTTTAATATAAAAATAATATTATATTAAAAGTTAAAAATATAACTTGTTTGAAACCATGGCCTTAACAATAGCTACTATTGCAAGAAAAAATTAAAAACAACCTCCAGATTGAAAAGTAATTCTATTAATAGCATCATATTTTTTAATACTTAAATTTATAACATTTTTTAAACTTAAGCCCTAATAAATTATACCATTGCAACCAAACAAATAGAATAAAATTAAAAAGTTTAAAAGAAAAGAAAAATAAAAAAGAAATTTAGAAAAGAGGAAAATATGTATTAAAGAGCACAATTAACGTTGATGCACATCAATGATCTTAAAGATTTTGCAAGTCATTACAGGTGTTTGTCTTCACATCCTCATCTTCATCTATATGAGTGTCGCATGGTTTTTCCATCATGAGCTTTGACGAAATCAAAGAAAAAGGGATATATGTATGTGTGTTTCTTGTGAAAGAAAATTCCCCCACTAAGCTCTTAGCTCTTCTCCCTATGTTGCACTACTAAGTTCAATATATATCCCCTCAGCATTGTAATTCTTATGTAACAATAATAGTGACCTCCTTTCTCATTAATGGTGTCCTCATTTTAAAGAAAGGGTGTCTTAGTGAAAAGAATGGTGTTTCTTCTTCAAACCGCTTATATCATTATAGCTTGGCCCTTGTCATTACAAGATGAGTTGGTGTTTTTTGTGCTATCCTCATTGTCATCAAAACCTAAGTTATTGGATCCTCTCCCATGTGCCTAAGTTTTCTGGCCTTTATGTATTCTAAATATTAATAATCTTTTGGCCCCCTTTAAGTATGTATTTTAATATTTTCACAGTTCATAAAAGTTAATATTATCTTTGAAGTCATTTACATGTTTACTATCAACAACATTATGCAAAAATAATAGTGGCCTCCTTCCTCATTATGTTGTCCTCCTTTTAAGGCAAGGGCTTCTTAATGAAAAGAATGGTCCTTCTTCTTCAAGCCTCTTCTATCATTATAACTTGACCCCTATCTTTACAAGATGAATTGGTGTTTTCCTACACTATCCTCATTGTCATGGCCCCTATCTTTACTAGACAAATTGGTGTTTTCCTGCACTATCCTCATTGTCATGGCCCCTATCTTTACCAGAGAAATTGGTGTTTTCCTGCACTGTTCCCATTCTCATCAAAATCTAAATTATTGGGTTTCAACCTTTATATATTCTATGTTTTACTCATTATTTTCTTATTTTATATGAATTCAAAATAAAATATGCCCCTTTGGAGTATGTATTTCAATATTGTCAGCATTCATAAAGACTCATATTATATTTGAAGTCATTTACATGTTTACCACAGGAATCGTTCATAAAGAATCATGTTATCTTTGAAGTCATTTACATTATTAACTACTTCATATTATCTTTGGAGTCATTTACATGTTTACTACTGGCAACATTAAAATGTATATGTTTAGACACATCGCAAGTTCATACAGAATGATAGTATGTTTGAAATCATTTACATGTTTACTACTGGCAACATTAAAAGGTATATGTTTAGACACATCAATTATGAAGTCATTTACATGTTTACTACTGGCAACATTAAAACGTATATGTTTAGACACATCGCAAGTTCATACAAACTTATAGTATCTTTGAAGTCATTTACATGTTTATCACTGGCAACATTAAAACATATATGTTTAAACACATCGCAAGTTCATACAAACTCATAATATCTTTGAAGTCATTTACATGTTTACTATTGACAACATTAAAACCTATATGTTTGGACACATCGCAAATTCATACAGACTCATAGTATCTTTGAAATCATTTACATGTTTACTAATGGCAACATTAAAAAGTATATGTTTAGACACATCGATTATGAAGTCATTTACATATTTACTACTGGCAACATTAAAAGATATATATTTAAACACATCGCTTATGAAGTCATTTACATGTTTACTATTGGCAACATTAAAACGTATATGTTTGAACACATCGCAAGGTATATGTTTTGACACATCGCTTACGAAATCATTTATATGTTTACTACTGGCAACATTAAAACGTATATGTTTAAACACATCGCAAGTTCATACAAACTCATAACATCTCTAAAATCATTTACATGTTTACTACCAGCAACATTAAAAAATGGTATATGCTTAGACTCATCGCTTATGAAGTAATTTACATGTTTACTACTGTCAACATTAAGACTTATATGTTTGGACACATCGCAAGTTCAGAGAGAGTCATAGTCTTTGAAGTCATTTACATGTTTACCACGTGCAACATTAAAAAGTATTGCATTTTCTTCCATCCAAGCACCAAAGAAGTCGTTTACATGTTTACAGCTGGCAACATTAAAAAGTATCGCAGTTTCTTCTGTCAACATTAAGATTTATATGTTTGGACACATCGCAAGTTCATAGAGACTCGAGACTCGAGACTCATAGTCTATGAAGTCATTTACATGTTTACCACGAGCAACATTAAAAAGTATTGCATTTTCTTCCATCCAAGCACCAAAGAAGTCGTTTACATGTTTACAACGGGCAACATTAAAAAGTATCGCAGTTTCTTCCATCCACGCACCAAAAGCGTCAAATGTCCTGCAAAGTTGACACACCAATGTAAGTACGCTATTATGTTCATAAATTTATATCAAGTGTTATGTCAACCATATAAGGCTCTTTTATTGAACGCATGTGGGATAAATGTTTTCATAATGAAGCAAAAGATACGAATGCATATGACTTTCCATTATGAAAATTCCAAAGTTAAAGCCTCCAAACGAGCCCAGCGGACTGTCCAATAACAATTATCTATTGTGCTACGCGCCAAGGAAAGTCGCCTCCATTGGAAGGAGAATTGCCCCATTTCCACGGCCTGCAGATGGAAGCATTTTTGTACCAAGTAAACCTAACAGAGAATGACGAGGTCCCATCTGCCATTCAAACTAATTCTGTTGGAAATGATAGTTCAGTATGATGTAATTCAAGGTGACAGTGATTTACTGAGAGGTGCAAGACTACCGACTCATTGTAAAGGATTGAAGGCACCGCAAGATTCCAAACAGTTGCAAATAGACAAAATGCAACTCAAAGAGTGTAAACACATGGATTTCTTACGTCTCCGCCATTGTTTAATGGATGCCAAACCCACACATAAAAGACGAAATGTCGAAAAAAAAATTCTGTTGTTGATGGCGCTGCGAACCAACCAATCTAAACTTGAAGCTGAAGTTGGCGCTGCGTAACAGAGTTCACATGTCTTGCATTGCGACTTATATAGTGTGATAAGAAGGCAATTTAGAAAGAGGAGCCACGATAATAGCTATTATTATGGCCATTGAAACTCTGGAAGGAATGTTGGTTTTCAAACATTTTGACCTAAACTCACAACGACAAACAACACCATCAAGAAGGGAAATTATATCAACTTACATCGATTTTAGGTTTATTTTTGCATTCACTGATATCAAAGGAGATTGTCATAGAGTTTAACAAAGAATAGATATTTATATGAACATGTTCCTATCCTTAGAGCTTTGTATATGGGCCTTGTTGGTTGTTCCAATGAACATACGATATTGGCTCATTGCCAAATTGATTTTATGTGTGTATAGTGCGCTGAGATTTCCTATGTTGCAATTATGCTTCATTTCAATTCATTATCTTCATTTTTTTTTTATGAACTCGTATCATAAGAGTGGATGTTAAATGCATGGATGGACGAAAAATTTGTCGGGCTATATAATCACAAAAGTCGTCTATATATTTGTGAGAGGACTGTTATCTTTGCATTGGTTTTTGGAAGGAAAGACTAAATTCATTGTCAGATACTTCATACACATTTAATATATAATAAAAGTTGCATGTATTAAATAAAAAGTGAATAAAAAATGAGAACAATTGAGGTCAAAAGACAGAAAAAGAAAAAAAGAAAGCATCAAAGAAAAATGAAGGTTGGAACAAATATATATCTAACTAAATACAAATTCCTCACATATATATTGAAGGAAAACATTAAAATTATGAGACTGACTCAACGGTTGAGGACAGTATCCAAATGAATAAAACGAATGCTACCATCAGGCTTTCATGCGATGACCAGTTCAACAATGATTGAAACCGTTCACTTTTCTTAGGAGATCTATAAAAAGAAAGGAACTGCTTGAAATAGGAGATTCCCTCATCGCAGATCAAGATGCTTTCTATGTGTGAGTGAGAACGACCAATAGTAAGGTTTTCAGGTTTTCTTTATTTTATTCTTAGTTTCTTTCTTTGTGCAAATAATTTTTTGCTTGTGTGATGTTAATGCCATAGGAGTATCTTAGATATTAATGAAGTATGGAATTGATAAAAAAAATATTTCATAGGAAAATGTAAGATGAAACTTATTGAAAAAGGAAGAAACAAAAATGGTTAGTCAATCCATGTGGATAAAAATGGGTGAAAATGTATTTTTTCACAAGTTTTCAAAGGTGAGGAAGGAATGGAATAAAATATGATCCATACTCAATAATAATAGCATAAAGTGAAACCTTTTTTTAGAAAGTTTACTTGACAAGCCTGTGAAAATGTAAAGTAAATGTGAATGAAAGGTGGCATGTTTAAATACCTGTGATTATGACCTATGATCGTGTTTTGGGGGTGGCATGTTTCACTTAGGTGGTTATAGTGGTAGCATTCAGAATAAACCCCATGTTATGCTTGTATGAGGAAAGCCTAGTTGTAAGAACTTAAAGAAAAAAAATAAACAATTGCACAAAATAAAGATTCACATACCACAGATTGTTCTTACACTAGTAACCCTTAACCAAGAAAACCCTCAAATATTGTGTTTCACTATTATATTCTCAACCAAATATCAAAACCATAATATAATGAATGTCAACCTTTGTTCGCACCTAAGACCAATGTGCTCATACATCACCTCAATCTCCATTGATCATTATTATTCATCATCTCGTCATCTCTCATGAATGTTATTATACAAAAGATGATCATCTACTAAAATTCACCAGGTGGCTTGAAAAATGTCATCTTAGTATGAGTTTTACACATTAAAGTCACTTTCAACTAAGGAAATAGCCTCACAAACAACTTGTTTTAAGTTAATTCCATTAATTTACCCATTTACATAAGAATAAACCATAAATTGATTAAGTTTATGTTAGTTTCATAATTTTACCCAATTATGTGAAAATAATATGATTATTTTCACTCATTGTATTCATTCTCGTGAAAATAATTTGTTAAATCATTTATTTAAGAATTATTTCTAACCATTTCACCTCCCAATTATAAATAATATAGTAAATCATTTAATTATTAATTTTTTTTTAATTTTTTTACCCATTCAAAGGGAAATAATCTAATAAAGCATTTAGTTTTCAATTTTTTATTAATTAATTCAAAAAAACAATATTTTTGAATTATTTATTCATAATAAAGGTTATTTACCATATGTTTTTAACTTTTACTCTCATACTAAAATACTAAAATTAGTTATATCTTGACTTCATTTTAAAAAAATTACCTTTTACTATTTAACCTACTCATTTCTACTTATTATTTTGTTATAAATAAGAGAGGTTTTATTTGTATTCACCGTGACCATTTTCATCATCCAATATTTGATCTTAGAAGGCCGGAGCTCTTCTCACTACTTGAGATTAACCATTTTATTTTAATTTTTATTGTATGTCTTGATTATCCTTTAGAGAAAGGGACAATTTGCTTGTAGGTATAAGATTCACCATGAACCCTCCCCTTTGAGGGGAGGTCTAACAAGATAAACTAAGAGGCCTCTCCAAAGGTGTTATTAATAAATGTCATTCCTTTTTGGGTAAATTGGAGTTCTATTATTCATTTCACGATTTATGTTTCTCACGATTCTTCACAATATTTATATTCATATTGGTAGTAACAACATATTAAAATAACCAATAGACTCTAGGGTTTGAATAATTTAATCCTCATATTTGTTTGTTGGACTATGTGCAACCCAAAGTAATGGTTTCTCTTGACATTTAATGCAGGAAATTTCCAACAATCAACCTTACAACATGCTTTGTTTATAGGAATTAAAAACCCTAATTCATATCTTCTTGAATTAGTATAGATGGTTAAAGATCACTGATCAATATATTATTTTCTATCTTTTATTAGCTTTTTCTCCGGAGAAGGGTTTTGATTGACTCCAAGCATTTGGTGATTTTTAATTGTTCATCAATTGGGTTAATGAAATTCAAGAATGTCACATTTTACTCCTTAGCCATATTTTGGAGGATTTATAGAGAATCGAAATTTTTTATGTTTCTTTTTTTTCCACTCATATTTTCGGGGATCATAATAGGGAAGCAAATAGATTATCTAAGGAAGACCTTTAGCTGGATTGGGGTTTTTGTTCTATTGAATAGGTCCTAAATGGTTCTCATTTCCGTTATTTTCACAATCTTTTTATGGACAACTTAGGTGCACAAGCACAGGCATAGCTCATACTTTTTCACTATTCTTTTTCCTTATTTTGATATCATGTTGAAACTATTGTTGTAGCCAATATGGCTAAACCCTATGTCCTTTTTGTTAGCATGATTTTGAGTATAACTACTTTGTTTTGTTATGAGCTCCGTGAGAAGGCCCCTGAGGGTGATAGATTTAATTATGAATATATGTTTTGGACAGTGTGGTTTTTTCTTCATGGCTATTGTTTGGATCGAAGCAAATCCATCATGAATACACACTCAGATGTGTATATACAAAATGTAATTGTATTCAAATTCATAAATAACATTACCTTTTTTTTCCTCAAATAAATAACTAAATAAAAATCATTGCTTAAGATCCCAAGGATCTTAGGATTCCTAACTATTTTCTAACCAATTCCAACTATAGTAAATTTCCCTACCACCACCAGTCTTATTTGATTATGTGCATATTACCAACTATGATCCCTTGAACTACTTCAGTTAATTATTGGCTTAACAAAGTTACCAATCAAATGAGAACTACTACCTCAAAACAAGAACTCTAGCAAAAAATCCCAAAAAAATATGAAAAAAAAATGAAAAGCGTTGATGTTGGAATAAATTTTTTTTTTGGTAAATTTTCAACATTTTTAGAAATAGAAGTAAAAGCCAATTCTTTTATGCAAAAAACACCTCGAAAAAAAATGTTGATGCCGAAATAACATCTTATTTTTTGGGGTAAATTTGCAACATTCTTTAATAATGATGTTAAAAATAAAATATCATGACTCTGAAAAACCTTAAAATTTTAACAATCTTTAGGCATGGCATTAAAGATAAAATATTATGTCTCTGAAAAGTCTTAAAATTCCATCTATTCTCAGGCATGGCATTAAAGATAAAATATCATGTCTCTGAAAAGCTTTAAAATTGCAACGATTTTCATGCATGACATTAAAGATAAAATATCACGTCTATGAAAAGCTTTAAAATTCCAACAATTTTTAACCATAGTGTTAAAGAAACAATATTTTTAATTGTTTTCAACCATAGCATTAAAAATAAAATATCATGACTTCGAAAAACCTTAAAATTTTGACATATTATCAACCATGGAATTAAAATGAAAGATCATGATTACAAAGACCTTAAGTTTTCAACAATTTGAATCATGACATTATGGAAAAAGCTTATGACTAAAAAAAACTTTAAAATGAACACATGAATGAAAGAGTTATTATACCAAGAGTAATTTAATGCTAAAAGTATAGTGATTTTAAAATCTCAATCTAAGACAACTTTACACATTGCAGCAAAATTTAAAAATCAACCATTAAATTGACATGCATTGTAGGAGAACTTGACCCATTGTAATCAAAATATAAAGACCAACCATGAAATTGACACATTGTGGGTGCGGAATCGATCCATTATAAAGAAAACTTTAAAATCAACTATAAAATTGACACATAATAGGATTGGATTGCTAATCAATGATTGGCACGGACACTGCAAAATAATAATAATATAAACAAAGGCTACATAATAGCTAGTACCCATCGCTTAGCTTAAATATAACTTAGTTAAACTAAAAAATAATAAAGACAAAGGTTTCATCACAAAAATAAAAACAACTAATTAAATGTTGTATTGTTGAATGTCATTACCAAAAAATTAAGAAATATGATTAACTAATATTGTTTATATTAACATATATACAATTTAATATGTGTGTGTGTGTGTTAATAAGTCATCTTAAATTGAAAATATAGAGAAAAATTTATAATTTATGAAAATGGAAACATAGAGAAAGGAAAAAAATAAAAAGGAAAAGGAAATAAAACTAAAAACAAAACACTAGCAACTAACATAAATGGATGTTACTAAAGAGCTCATAATAAGACCTCAACCAATCACCTTGCAAATAAATAAATTTAAATAATAATAAAAAATAACAAAAACTTAATTCCTAACGTTAAACTATAGATAAGTGACATAAATTTTTTGTCAAATACAAAATAATAC